>JAVLVB010000968.1:2652712-2663620 GCA_032876305.1 Orestias chungarensis
TATATATATATATATATATATATATATATATATATATATATATATATATATATATATATATATATATATAAGAACATGAACAAATTAACAAGTTTTAATAATATCATACCTATGCTATATTGTGATAAAGTTTATTTGTCTTTTATCAGCCTGTGTGGCCTCTCTATGCTTCCAGCACATAAATCCTAATAAGACGTTCCCTCATTCTCTCCCACTGTGACATTTCAATGCACCAAATGTGGTCATTGCTCTCATTACACAAACAGAGAGGAATAGGTTATCATAGTTGACACTTTAGAGAAATGGAACCCTATAGCGAGGCAGTGCTTGTTAACCCCACACTGTGCAACAGGCCTGGGAGATCTGCATTTTTCGCTGATATCGCAACCCTTAATAGGCTTGGATGGCCTGGTTATACTTCTGCAACTGCGAATGTACACGCATAAGCATCGACCCCATGTTGAGCATCGATGGCTTAGATGAATGAATTCAGGTTTTATTAATATGAAACTTTTAGGATGCTTTCTTATATGAATATGAGCTACATACCAAGCATGTGTGTCTTTTGTAGGGATCCAAACACAAAATCAATGAAACTAGAAAAAAATATTTAAAACTTCAATTAAGTCAAAACAAGATAATTTGCTAATATTCTATACTAAAATGGGGTTAAAAAAAAGAAAAAATTAACACACAGAGAACAACTTTGAATTTTACCAAATCTGGTCAGTTTAGTAGTTTGTAATTATGACACAAGTGCATTTACATTCAGCCTCATTGAGTCAAAAACCACCTTCTGCTGCAGTTACAGAAGCAAGTTCTTTCCAATTTTGTCTACAACCAGCTATGGACATCTATATGATAGTTTCTGCCCATGAATCTTTACAAAAATATTTAAATTCAAACTAAACTGGATGTAGAGAGTCAATAAGGACCAGTTATTAAGTATTGCCAGTTATTGATTGGTTGACCTTAAGGTAGATATGAGGTATGTCTGAGATGTCAAAAGGAGTTTGCTTGGCCTTGATGCAGTTGTCCTTTAGTTATTGGATGCCAGTCCTTCTTCCCCTTACAACCTTTCCCTATAGTTTCACAGTCAAATAAGTTTACCAGCACCTCAAAAAAAAAGGTTTGGACTTTTACTGAGCCTTTCTAGTACATGAATATGACTTTGATCCAAATAACTCAACTGGAGCAGGGCTATATGATTAGAGTAGTTGTTCTGCTTGAAGCTAAACCTTTGATATTTTCTCAAGTATTTGCTGGGACAAGTAGCATTTTGAATGTATGTTAAAAAGTTCAGGTTTGGTCCCATATAACCAGGGCATCTACTTCTCTTCCTATGCTTCATGGGTTGTGGAATATATGAACCGGCACTTCTCTATAGCTTTTCTCCTGTAATAAGAGCCAGATGTGTGGAGTTCATGACTACAAGTCTTCAATTCTAGGAATACTAATTCTGGGGACTGGATTGTATTTAAGTGCATCACAAAAAGGAATTTAAGTGTACAGTGCATTACTCCTTGTTTGTGTATAACATAAATCCCAATAAAAAAACACATAAAAAAGTTAAAGAGCTGTGAAGACTTTTCCCAAGCTTTGTTAACTCTCTAGGTTAGGTTGCATGACTTTTTCTCTCATAACAAGCCAATATTTTAATTGCTGTAAGTCTTTCATTCTAAAGATAACATCAGAAATCCTGTCTGACAAGCAGCCGCTAGCTGTAGGGCCTCCGCTCTCTTTTACCTTTTCACTCAGGACCAAAAGTGTTTGATGTACAGCTTACACAATGAAAATCGTGTTCATCAATTCCAAGAGACGGGCCTTTTATATTGGAAAATCTGCAAAAGGTCTTCAGCATCACGTTAGCTAAAGACATTTTCTGTAAAGTACTGCCCAAATGTCAACTGCTACATTGTCACATTATGCACCTGCTTTGTTTTATCCCATGATATGCTGGGTAAACCATTTGAAGACAGGGCTTTTGAACTACAATGACTTGTTAGGGATATTCAAAGGCTTCTTATGGAGCATTCTTTTGTTAGTCTGAAAAAAGTAGGGCAGAGATATTTGAGACAGCTAGCGTACTGGCAGCCACATCAGCAGTTCAGAAATTAAGTCAGCAAAATCTCATGTTACAGCATTATCTAGGGTAATGAACGTACAGAACAAGCCATGGAAGACTGCTCACTAGTAAGAACTGTGGCACAGCAATGTCTGTTCTATGGCTTAATCAAAGTAAAGTAGGATAAGATGGGGTTATGGATGAATTAGAAAGTTTAGCATCATCTGGGTAACAACTGACTATTACCCACAAATACAGATTTGCTTTAATAGAAAATTGACCTGCAAAAAGCAGAACCACTGTCTGTGTTAGTGCAAACCCTTCACAATGTAAACTGTATTATCTGTACTCTGCTTACTGAAGTCTTAGAAGTGGTCTAGTTTATGTAGTCTAGGGACTTGTACCATATACATGTGGTTAGGATAATGCTCCAAATCAAATAGTGGCACCAAATAGATACAAGTAAAGAAGAGGATGGGTCAGATCTGGAGTCAAAGAGAAGTACAAAACAAACACAAAAAATGCTTTTAGTAAGTATGAAGGGTATGAAGAGTTCTGCTGTTTTGCAGTGTGGATCATTTATCTCCGTGGGACTTCATATGAAAACAGCATAAATATTCTCTGCAAAAGAAAAAAGCAATTCTTTATTTAAGTTCATTCTTTCCTAAGTAGACAATGTTTAAATCTGCATACTGATATGATATGCCAACACCTCTGAATTGTAAAAAATGATGCAACAATAAGATAAAAAAGATGAAGTTCAAATCGGGAGTAATACATAAGGAAAGGATGACATACCAAATTCAACTTTTCTTGATAAATCAAAATGGAATACAACTGAGATTAGACTGAATTGGTTTGTTTACATGGCCCTTTAAAAGTACACAGTGTTCAAACAAAATTTCAAAAAAACTGAACTGGATGTGAATGACAGATACTGAGGGATGAAAAGGTGAAATACAAAGGTAAGGGGGGTTTAAGAGGCTGATAGTGGTTAAAACAGTAATAAAGACTAATAAGCAAAACAGGTTCATAACATGTAATAATGGAAATGGGATGAAAATGGTCACATAGAAGATGAGTTGAATCAAAGGTTTTTAAAGAGGAATAAGAAGGATGGGGTCCATTTCAAGATTTCTTAAAGAGGGATGAGGAGGAGAAGTGGGTTAACAAAGGGTTTATGAAGAGGAATGAAAGGGATCAGTGTGGTGAACAGGGCTCCATAAGAGGAAAAGGCAAACACAAATACCTCCAAAACATTATCAGAATAAGGGGAATCCAGGACTTATAAAGAGGGAGGAGTGGAACGAAAAGGGGTTAAAGAAAGCATTGAGAAAGACAAGAGGAATAAACAGAGTTAATCAAAACGAATGAATAAACTTTGAAGACCTTTCTAAATTTCCATTTAAGATGCTTTCATTTAAATGTCAAGAGAGAAAAAAAAGTCACAAATGCCACATCAGACATAGTTAGTCTTGCAGAACTCCCTGTAAGGGATGTTCTTAATCTGTCATAGAGGGTCCCTATTCTACAGGAAAAGATGAGGTGAACCAAATCTTCAATCATCTCTCCTACTCTTCCTCTTCAACCGAGCAGATAGACATGTCTCCCTTGCACAACCAAAGCTATTAACTGTAATATGATTGAAAATTTCTCCTAAAAACCCCAGGGACCTCGATAGCCTGGACACCCTGAGAAACGAGACCTGTAACCCCAACAGGCTCCAACATTTGATAACTTTAAATATCATCAACTCTGCAGTTGGAAAAAGTTGTAAATTTCCAGGTAGAGGCTGCGTCAAAAGCAACTGACTTGCCTCTGCTATTCTAACCTTTTCTTTGTAAAGTGTTTTTAGAGTCAGGAGAACTACAGAATGAGACGGAAGCTCTAATAGATGTGCTAGGCAAGACCTGGCAGAAATACTGAGAAAATTATTATTCTTCAACCTTGTCAGAAACGCTAAAAGCACTCGAGCGGAAAAACAAATGTTCCTTTTTATTTGAAGAAAGTAATCTAATTACCATAAGGACAGCTCACTAACAACAAACATTTGAAACTCTTCATATGAACAGCAGCCACTTGCATGCTAGAAAACAGCCTCTGGAGAGTTGCTGGTGTCTGCCCCACTACTCTCCTTTGACAACTTTCCTTTTCTTCTGTGTATTGAACCTTCACAATCTTCTCTTTGCACTCAGTACATTTTCATGACTGTTGAGCATGCAGTCAAGCTGGCAGTGCAACCTGCAGTCGATCCCATCTGATAAATACCTCTCATAGACGAGTGTTGATGGTTATTTATGTCTCTATGTTCCCTGAGCCTGAGCAGATGCAGTTAAGCATTTAGCTCCAGCGTCATGTGAAGATACAGTGGACCAAAGCATTCCCGCTGAATCAGCGTTTTTTAGTTGTTGTTTTTTCCGCACTGCAGGTTTAGCTCCTGTACATGAATCCATCAAAATGCCCATGGATTCTTGTTCTTCTTATCAATAATTTAGCCTGCTCTATACTTTTGAAATATTACAAAATATCAAGTCTAAGAAGCTATGAATCAGCCTTTAAAACAAGTACAACAGACTACATCTGTTAGGAAGAAAATAACTTTAGTGTGTTAAGGAAATGACCAACCTATTATCCCTTTATATCTAAATATGGCTGAAACTTTTGTTAAAAGGCAGGTTTTGTTGATGTAAAACTTGAAACCAATATACATATTTGCCAAGCTGTTTCATGTAAAAATCAACTGAACAACAAACCTTTGGAGAGAAATAAATAAAAAAGTAGATAAAGCCCTGCTGTATAAGGATCCACACTCCTAAAATGAGTTGAAGCAACTTTGACTTGACCTGACTTACAAATGTTATCCAACTCTATCGGATTGTGTGGAGACATACTTGCCTACACTTCATCTGAGATTATCTGTCATGTATTATGTAAGAGTCTGGTTACACAGTCCAGAAAATGTATCTCGTATAGGTTCATGGTTGTTTTTACCTAAAGGATCTGGTAGACTCACACCTGAAGTCACCAAACATCCTAAATCTCCTCGTAGGACCTTCAATCAAACTCACATAAAACTTTAAATGTCGAAAAGTAAAATCATGTGATTTCCACGTTTTCACATAGTTCTAGCATGTTCCTATAAAAGTCACGAGGTTCCAAAATTTCTACATGTGTGACAGAATCTCCTCATGCAATTAAGTACTTTGTTCCTGTGTCCATGTTTCATATCTAAAACTGTTTGAGACCCATGAGGAAACAGGAGAACTACATCAGGATTATATTGGCACATTGTGTATTCAGATGGACGTGCATTTTTTGATGTGACTCACATCTCTTTACACGTGGTACATGTGGCTTTCACATGTGAAAAATCATGTGTCAATTTCACTGGAGTTTCATGTGAGGGAACTAAAATAGAAAATTACTTACATTTACACAAAAACAAAGACAAAAGTGTACAGTGTAAGTTAATTCATTGTTGTGTTTACCAAATGTCTAAAAAATGTTGTAGGTAGAGGGTAAGACTTGATCTATGCTAAACGGCTGATTCCTCTATTGACTCTTGCTTAGGTTTAGTTTGAAGAAACAAGATATAAAACTGTTAAAAAAACGCCTGCTTTAATCATAGACTGATGTTGGATTACATCTCATTCTAAGCAGGATTTATTGAAAGCGAGCCAACAGGTTTTTGTTCGCTCCTCTGGTCTGAGCAGAACTGGCTGATTTTACAAGAGTGCAATAGGGTTAAGGTCATAAGTTCGGGCTACATTCTCTTCACTCGAGGGATCTAGAAATGGTTCCTTACATATCCTGATCTGTGGAACAAGTGTGGCACTGCATTCAGTCATCCACTCATTTATACACACATTTATGGTCATTTATGACACCTGTGAGCTACATTATAGCACCAGCTGCTCTAAGGCCGAAATCAGACTGCCAAAAATTTGGTTGGTAAATGAAGAAGATGCCGTCCAACACCATTGCACTTCCTTCATTATAAGCTGTTAGGCACGGGCAGAAAAGATTTGACAAGTGTATCACAGCAGCAATATTTACATGCACCAACATTCCTAGTAGGTGTGAAAGGTTTCTCTGAATAATTAATCTGACCATGACGTAGGTTTTACATTCACCAGGTTTTATTGAGACTACAGACATGAAAAGCAGTTATATTTCTCTGAAACTGTTGCAGAAGAATCTGGAAGAAGTAAACAAGTGTGGAATTGTGTCGGCGTAGAGTGTTGTGGCATCCCTTACTGGACAGAGTTCTCAGAGCGACTGCGGCGGTGTTGCCTGTTTTAAATCAAGCAGGTTTAATGTGGCAATTCTGTGTCTGGCCACTAAAGGTGGAACTGTGGATTGTTGAGAAAGGGCAGAAATTGGCTGTCAGGTCAGTTTGCAAATATCCGAATGAAACGATCTGAACAAAATTTTACACGCAAATCCACCTCCTCTCATTTCGATTACAATTTTGAGCCGACCATTCATAAAATTATGATTGGAGCGTTTACATAACATGTCATTTTTATTTTTTATTTTTTACGACTGTTGCATTTATACACTACTTTTAGATTTAGTGAACTTGAGAGCAATAATCTTTTTTTGTGAGTAGTCAACACATTCACAGTTTCACCTCTGAAGTGTTCTACTTTAATACAAACTTTGTGGCCCACTTTAACCCCACCTTATGTAACATAATTGAAGCCTTAATTTAAAAAGCCCAACCTCATACATTTATAGTGTATTTTACATCCTAATTCAAAGCAGGAAATTGCATTGCAAGCTTTCTTACGACGACTTTTTTTTTTTCATTTAAAACTGAAGCCCCCATAGCTTCCCGCAGTGGTTTGTATTATGTGTGCACTGCAATAGAATACATAAACAGCCACTGTTCCGCGCATGCTGCAGTCCCTCTGTTCTACATGCCGATCCGAGTAAAATGTAGGACTTTTAATCTTTGTGTTTGATCCACGTCCTGCAACTAGCTCCGAGCAGAAACTCAGTACTTGTTAAGTGGGAGGAGACTCTCAGCACCTCATCCTACTACTGTAAACAGGGTCAAGACTCAAGCTGTTCAATTCTCCCTTAATGTGTGGAATAACACTTCTTATTTTATATATAGAGAGAAATGTTGCATATTTACATTATTTTCACCTTTTTCACACAAGTTTATTTCATCTTATTCACACTAAAACTTTTACACCCCACTCTTTCCTTTACTGGGCCAGATAGGACTTCATTTGTAATGCCTGCTGATTAAAACATATGCTACACCTCCGCATTGTGAACACGCTGGGCAATAGAGTAGAACCAGGAAAGAGGCTGGATATGGAGTCAAGTGGTGAATACCAACAAGGATCGTGGAGGCCCAGTGATGAAAATCGTTCTGTATACTGACACGAGGATTGGAGCGAGAGCAGATGTTTAGAGGCAGGGAGAGGGTATTTATCACCGACATGACAAAAATATGATGTTTCTTTCTAAGGAATGAGGGAAATTCAACAAAACGTGTGAAATTATGCACATTAAATCAATGTGAAAACCCTGTCACAAAAAAAAAAACACCTGTATGTATGCACAATGGAAATGTAGTAAAAATAAGCACATAGTTGCTTCACATGGTTTTCACATATTCATATAAAATATAGTATATAGTTCCCACACCTCGGTCATATTCTCCACATGATCAAGCGTTAAGAAAAACCAACTCAACCAAACGTTATGCTGGGTAAAATTGAGGAAGTGATCTCAGATTATGCAGTTTCCATCAACCTTTTCTACGTAATGTGATACTTTCCACAAGAACATAAACGACATAGATCAGAGGATATAATCCACTGTAAATTTGTACCTGCTTCAAATATGAGACAGTCTGTAAAAAAGCTATTAAAGTTGTTTAAACTGAAGAGAATATGACTGATTATATAGGATAGGGTGTGTTAACATTTTCTGTGCTAGAAAAACACATTTTCTTTCTCTTTTTGTATGTAAAGTATGTTAAGTCCAATTGAATCTCATTATTTTTGCATAGATCAATAAAAACAAGATTAGGTATGAATATGTGACCTTTTCTTGACAAAGATTTGGGTATGCAATGGTTTTTATAGTACCGTATGTCATGCTATTGTTTATTCTTCGGACCCACATAAACAAAGTACTCTCAGGAGAGGTTTACAAAGGTTTATTGTTAAGGTGGATATGGCAAGAGGGAATCCAGAAATCAGCAACGGGAACTCCAGGTATGGTGAGACACAGGAAACAGCGAGGCAGCAGGGAACAGCAAGAAAACAACGGACATCAACGACGTGGGAGACCGGGAACTTCTGAGGGTGAGGACAGGTGAGGTGAGTTCAGTCGTGTGTGAGTGGAATGAATGAAAGGAACGATTTTACTGGGATGGTTGTCTTGAGTCGCCAGGGAGGAGTCAGCAGGGAGTCTTTTCCGGAGATGAGGTTGATGTTGGATCCAGAGGAGGTCAGAGCAGCCGATGGTGATGATGCTGGAGCGGACAGATCGAGCTTCAGCCAAGAGGAGTTGGAACCAGATGGTAAGTGAGACCAGAGAGATAACTGTGGGAGGATTGGTAGATAAGAAGGAGGACCTGAGACGCAGACACAATGAGGGTAGATGGTGAGAGAGGTGGGTAGCAAAAACACAAAATGTTTCATAAGAAACTCTACAACAAATCTATCGAGGTACCAGTAACAACAAGAGATTCAAAAGACTAGAAACACTACAGTATAGAACGCAGGGGGCACTGAGGATAAGTTTACCAGTAGTTGATAATACTCAGGCGATGACAAGCTGGGTCCCCACTCCTCTTGTACTGCCTCAGCTCGTCCGAAGTAACCAGATACACCTGTGAAGGAAGCTCCAGCATCCGAGGACTGGTGACCCCTACTGTATACCTGAGGAAGTGACTAGAACAAGACTCCTGCTGACACCGTAGGCTTTATTAATGTCCTGAATCGTGTACCTGTATATATCAAAGTGATGGCTGATCAAATAAAGGCAGTCAATCAGATGAAGATACTAAACTGACCTTATATTATATTGCGGGTTTTCATTTCCATGTGACTGAAATAAACACACATGTCTGGTATGGGGTAGTGGTATGAATGTTTCAGAATGCAGCCCAGAACTAAAACTCACAACTGTTAGCTGTGCTTCTTTTCTTACTGTAATTATAGTGTCTTGGGAATTAATGAGAATTTTTCACCACACTCAGTGTCACCCTAGCCAAATCTGGCAGCAGTGGTTATTGACGAATATATGGAGGAGGTGGGAGTGTTCTCAGAAGGCTCTTTCTCCATAGTCTGTGATTGTGTTGGCTGCCCGCCATCCTTGCTGAGACTGAGTCACTGTTGGCAAACTGGCTCCTAACCCTGACAGCCTCGTTGAGCTGGCTTCTAACCAAGCAGCATTAATCTCTGATTTCCTCCCACGTGACTGCATTTTGAGCTTACACGGTGTGGGACCATTCATACTAAACAACGGTGTAGATCTCTTTGGGGGGTGTGGGGTGCTTACAAGGCATCTAACAAAGACAGAAATGGATCATGAGAGCAGCTCCAAGATACTATACAGAGGTAAAAAACAAATTCTGCCATAGCTGGGCAGAACAGGGACTGATTAAGAGCCTTTGCTTGAGCCTCAGGAGTAAAAGTGCTCTGTGCTTTCTGGTTAACTCATGAGGCATGAATCATCTAACACAGGTGCAGCGGCTTCAAGTGGCAGCACATAGAAGCACATTTCTCGTTGTTTCTTTTCTTGAGCTAAATCAAGAAAAGCAGGGTCGCTTATAATGAAACAAACCCTGCAGGAGAAGGTTCAGCTTTTGTCTCATCAAATGTTAGCATTCTCCAAAACTTGCAACGTCCAGCTGCAGTCCCAGGGCTTCTATAAAGGTTTATGGCCAAAGTCCTAGAACTTTCTCCCATTTCTGCTTTATATATTTATAGAGTCGTATTTTATCACATCGACCCCCTTAAAGTATACAGCAGGAGTCCAATCACCAAACCCTAAGCAGTCCTCTATAAAGTCAGAGGCAATCTCAATGCTGTTACCAGGTATCTCCTTTTTAGTTTATGATCTGTTCGAATGTTCATTTCAAGTTTGGCAGAGCTTTGGTATAAAGCTCATTGTTGGTAGATTGTTATGAGAATACACAAACCAGCCCTTACAGAAATATTAGTCATGTTATTCTTTAGCTCTTTCTGAGCATTTTGTTATGATAATTCTAATGTTCTTAAAGAAATGTTGATGACTACTGATTTCCATCTAAACAGAATTCTTCCAACACAGTTTACGTCAAAAGCCCAATGCAAAAAGGTAGAGCAAAATTGAATAAATAGGATAATGGGATCACAGTGATTGACCTTATATTGATGTTCGAGAAATTATTTCTTATCCAGAATACTGATGAGCTGCATCCCAAGTTAACTTTAACACACAAAGACAGTGTGGTGATGCTTTTTTAAAGCATTGTGACCTTCACTGATAGGAAATGTTCTTTCATTATATGAACAAAAATGATGGTCATGGAAAATAATGTCTTTCAGAATAGTCTATTGCAGTCTTCAGTTAAATGGAAGGTTTAAACGGATTATTTCGTTGCCCAGAAGAATCAACAAAATGCAAAAGCCAATTGTGGCTGTTGCATTTTGTTGACCCTTCTGGGCCACTGTACAATAGTGCAATTTGACACATGTTTGAAGAGAAACATGGTTAGATCGTACACTATTTTCCATCATGGGAGAATAAAAGGAGGAAAACTATAAATACTTCAGTTGTTACCAGAAAAACACACAGTAAAGTATCTCAGAAAAGGAAAAGAACAAAAT
>JAVLVB010000968.1:2663720-2678496 GCA_032876305.1 Orestias chungarensis
CACACACACACACACACACACACACACACACACACACACACACACACACACACACACACACACACACACGCACACACACGCACACACACACACACGCACACACACACGCGCGCACACACAAACACACACACACACACAAAAACACTCCTCTATCCAGTCTGATATTTAAAAAAATAATTAAATTATCTGGCCTCTGATTACTGCATAACCAGATTATGGCCTATAACTCTGAACTATATCAAAATGTTAGCTCTTTGATACCAATGGTTTTATTGTACTGGTGAGGGTGTGATCATAGTCAGCCGGCTTCAGAGTTTCTGCATTCCCTGATTCCATCCTTCCCAGCTTCCAGCCATACAGTCCTGTGTGTGAAACAATGTCCCATAAACAGACCTACTCCTATCCTCTACCGCTACATCAATACGGATAAAGGCTTCTTATGGTTCAAGCCAACATTCTGTGTGACCTGAAAGCTGGTTGCAAGAAAAAACTGCTTTCAGTCTTGCATTGGCTAATTATTGTAAATAAAACTGACTCATATATTACTCTGTAATTGAATGGTTTGAGTATATTAATGTGTTGGGATGGTCCAGATGTAATTCCAAATCAGAACCCTCTTTGTTTTTGTGATGACCCTGAAAAACCTTTAATAACTGAAATAGTATTATTTTTTATTATATCTCAACACTGTGGCAATAAATCCCAAAATTGATTGTCAACCCATTGCAAATTGATAGTTTATTGGAATCAAATACCATCTGGTTACACCTTTGAAACCTCAAACATATTCCACACTTTTGAAATCTTAAAACATTCTTATTTTTGAGTTTGCCTTTTAATTTTTCAGACAGATAAATAGCTATAGCTGATATTTTTACCTCAAGGAGGTTTTAACACGTAGTCAAAGGTGCACATTTACTCAGAAGTCTGAAAATAGAGAATAAAAATCCTTATCTGTACAAAAAAGCCCAAATTATGGTTCAGCACAGTAATTTAGCACAGTATTTATATTTTTAGATCCTGTATATATAGGATCATACCAGCATAGTCATTTTGCATTATTTGTTTTGACACAGGCACAGACTGACATGCCAAAGTGAGAAAATGCCTTGTTAAGCACAAACAGACACATGCTTCCCCAACACAGCTCTACAGAAGTGGCTCTGTTACAATGCGTTTCTATCATGTAGGCAGCTATGGGCTTTGTTTTGCTGTCGGAAAAAGGTTTGTCAGTCTGCCACCTGTCTGTCAACAGGTGTGAAATTACAGCCAACACCTCCCTTCCTCACATCTTTGAAATAATAAACGCATTGGTGGAACACTTTCCCTTCAGAGAAACCAGCCATTTTTATCTTGTCCTTCCACACTACGAAAAACCAGTTATAGTTTGTTTTACAGGCCGTAATCATTTTAACATCTCACATATTTGGATCATTGACCAGGGACCAAACAATGCAACTCTGCTTTAAGGTCTGACAACACATTTTTGTAAAGAAGACTTGCTGTTTTTAAAAAAAAAATTTTAAATTGAAAATAGAAACTTTTAACGAGTGAAAATAAATGACCTTAGGTCTGTACAGAATACAAAGACAGGAGGCTTCAACAGTATTCCCCCCCCCCAATAAATTAGTCTTCACTTGTTTTTAGTCTATATCAGGATTTTAATCATCCTGTTAGCAACCAAAAAAACTATAGGATACCATATTATATGTCTCATTAAATTATTTTAGTTTTTCCTAATATGAAACTTCAGTATTTGAACAATTTATTTATTATTCAAGTACTGAATAATTTATTTATTAAGGTGAGTCACAATGCAGCAGACAGAGTGAAATAAACTAAAATTGGTAATGACCAGATAGCAACTTTGTGGAAAAGGAAGAAAACAAGTGTAACATCTAGTTTTGGTACTGATGACAATAGATAAGGCTAAAAAAGCACAAATAGACACACAGGATCCAAGTCCAGGGTCCCTAAACTTATAACATGTTCTATGTAATCCAACAGTCTCAGTGTAACAGAACACAAATCAAGTTGTTTAATCAATCAACTTATGACAACATGTTCAAACGCATTTAAAACAAAAGGTGTACAAAGATTTAGTGCAGCCACTAAAGTACTATTGTGCAAGCAGTTGCGACTTTAAATGTCCTGGCCTCGCAGAATTCCTCTTCAGCTCTCCAGCAAGTTACACACCTCCAGAAAATAAATCCTGGACACCCATCAAACTTGAGAGTCTTTATAATGCAAACAGTGTGAAATTGTAATACAGATACATAGAACTGTATCACATGGTGGATTCAGTACATCAATTACAAGCATGTCTGAAAACAAAAGTATCCACCATAAACTGCCAGTATCTCACATAGAGCACAATGTGACTGTTTATCAAATTATGTATTTTCAACAAATATAATCTTCATATACAATCCAAGTTAGTATGATGGATAACCTAATAAACTTGCACATCATCTGTTAAATTGAATTACCTAAAAAGCTGCCAAAAATCTAAGTCTAACCACAAATGACTTCAAATACAAAAAAAATAAATATGCTTCTAATTAAACATGTTACTTACAGGGAATGCCTTAATAAGGTCTAGAACAACAGGATTAGATGGGATGGTGAACACATCAAAAACTCTAGACTTCTTACTGGTTTTCCTAGTTTCTAACACTTCTAGTGACATCACTTCCTGTTTCTTGCCATCTACTGAAACTCTTAAGGGTTATAAGCCCAAAACATTGACAAATATTACTAGACTCATTTCTAGAATAGAAACCAGAGCGGGGTTTGATTTTGCATGTAATTTTTATTTGAGACCATGTGAAAAATACCCAATGAACTAAAATAAGAGAGACTAATCATAGGTAAATAGAGACGCCTGCGAGGAAACCAGGCAGAGGAAGATCCGGGCAAATAAGGGACTAGAAACTAATCAGTAACAAAATGAATAGATTTATACCACAGATAATGACAATATGTAGGCCAACAACAATAAAAATAAAATTACGACAAAAATGTAATCAAATTAAATAAAAACTTAAACACAATTGCTACTATGGGTCCTATAAAACACAACACATGGTACTTGGTATACAGTTCCGATCAAACATTTACTAATCGTTGTCAGAAGCGTCATCGTTTTGGGCTTTAAATCAGTTATTGTTAGGTATGCATGATTCTGTATCTTTTCTAATAATCTGTTTATTATTTAATTTCCATTTGGGAAAAATAAAGTACTTTTGATTGATTGATTGTTTGCTGTCATAGTTGCTTATCTGCTGCACCTCTCCAACGATGTAACACAACATAAACGCTACTCACAAAAAATGCTAAACATAGACGAGGATAGACTGATACAAAAGGATAACACCTTCTTGGAGAGTCAAGGAAAGGGATGAATATAATGACTCAAGATCTTGCAGCATTCACTCTAACTGGCGCTAAGAAACTTTGAGGAGGGTAGAAGGAACCCTGACACACAAAACATCTACAAATATGCTGGCGGGGAGATCAACTGGGAGTTGAGGATTTTACAACGCTATGAGCAGGTCCTCATGGGAAATGCAGTCTTCCTTCAGGCAAAACACTACCGCTTTTGTCTACACTGGCCACCAAAATCAACCAAAACTGACATGGGTTAATTTAAGATGGGCTGTGGGAGCTCAGTATAGAAGGTGAATGTCACTCTACCCATTCACTAGTACATGTTGTACACTGCTTATTGTTATGGTAAATCTTGATGTTATACTTAACCATTTCTCATTATTTGATAAGGTTCATGAGGTTGCTGGTTTTACTGTTTGAGTCTCTGAACTGGAGAGATGGACCCGGTGGTGCACAGAGGGGAGAAGGTGCAATTCCTTGGCTGCAACATTTTTATAAGTGATTATAAAAGTTTAGACTATGACAAAATTACACATTCAATTCATTTAAAAGTAACCTACGACACAATGAAGTAATGAACTCAAGGCAACAAAACATGGAGGTCCTAGAGAGAGTAAAACGATAACGGCAAGGAAACAGGAAGACAATCAAAGGAGCTAATGGAAAACATATTAAATGGATAACTTGTATACACAGTAGCTAAGAAACAGAGGATTTAATTAGAGTGAAGGTAGCTAGGGAGAGAGCAGGCAGATTTAAATTAGTAACATCTAGGGAAGGGAACAGGATGGTAGGCTGTGTGAAAAAAAAATAAAGTAATAGAAAGGAGAGGAAACCAGACACGTCTAAGATCAGTAACAGAAGAACACACTGATTTAAAGAACCAATTCCCAAACAGAAAAAAAAGCTAAATTAGAGTAACATAAGTACGGAAACTAAAGTTTAAAAAGAGAAAAATGAAACCAAAAATAATATGAATTAACTGTAGCAAAGTTGCTGAGGAGTTACAAAGTTTGTGTAGCCATAACCAAGGTCATGGCATTACTGTGGATAAGACCATTATATTTAACCACTCTTCTTGGCAGAATTGGTGGGTCTTATTTAATTAGTTGCTTGGCAGAGACGTTACTTTTAAGCCCAGTCCGCAAATCTCTTATAGAGTTCAGGTATTAGCCTTTATTATTACAAAAACTAAATTTTATGTGTGTTTGAGATCTCTGTCCAGAGTAGGTCTGGCAGCTGATTTGTTTCACTTACATATTTCTTGTTTTTTTTGTGGTTGGATAAAATATAGTTTGTGAAGGTCAAAATGTTCACAAAAAATATTTAGTTGAGCCATTACTCTGCTTGCATCCATCATGGATAATCTTGTTTCTTCAGTACATTGATTCTTATTTTTGTCACAAAGTACTAAAAATATCTAATGGAAAGCTTAATATGTGTAATCAAAAATAGACTCCTTTAACCTCTATTGGTATTAACATATATAGATTTATTCTTAGCATTTTTGTCGTCTTAGCCATTTTAAAAATGTTGGTAAAACAGTTTTAACTATTTAAAGGTGTATCTCCTAATAAAATGCAGAGTTTTTTTATTATTATTATTATTATGTACGAATATGCATTCAAAAAGACAGAAGCCCAGAATTTGGGTCGTTACTTTTAATTATGTCCTGGAAGACTTCCCACCGTGACTCTGCTCGGGATGAGGAGATTTTAAAATGACCAAGTGATCCCAGACCTGTGCAGCAGAATCTAATTAGCTGCTGATGAAGAAGCAAAAATATGTCCTTCGTGATTCCTGTGGAGATCAGAATATCCAACTGGCAAATATTTAATAAAGCCCTCTGCTCAAAACTGTGTTAGAGTTAACCATTTCTAGAATGATCCAATTACAACTAAAGAGAGATAGTAAGGAAGATGAAGGATGAGTTTTTAAACTTTGTAAGAGTGTGTCCACAGTGCATTGTTTTTATTCAGTAATCTTACTCAATATAGTTTGTCATTTGTTCTTTTGGTATTTTGGCAGTCCATACTTTTAAATGAAACCCTTAAAGCAGCACTATAGCGTATTTTTGATGGGACCCAAATTATCCCTTTAAATATTCCATAATAAGGTTTCAGAAAGGTTAGCTAGACAACATTTTTACAGAATCAGAAATATATCCGGCAATCAAAAAGACACACAAAAAAAAAGCCAAAGGAAATATTGTGGCTGTCACATGGATGTTATTCCATCGTTGATGAACATCTGCTTCCCTGTTTTCTGTTGCTTTGCTATGCTTTACTCTGTAGGATGTACAGTAAAGAAAACACAAATGTTAGGTATTTTTGCGCTGGTTGTCCATCATTGTATTTCATGGACTTGATGAAGGTAAAGAAGCATGCTGTATGTGCAACTGTGCAACAAAACATTACCCCTCCTTTAACTAACAGTACAATCTGTCCCACAGGCTCAATCTGTGCCATCAGCGCATTTGTAAAAACAAAAATTTCTTAAAATGATACTTTAGGACACGGACACTGAAAAAAAACCTTTTGTGTTGGTACTGTTTGTTTGGTATTATTTATGGTTTGAAGGCCTAAACATATTCAAATGTGCCATGATAGCATTGCATTATGATCACCACAGGGCCAGAGCGGCACTGAGCTGTGAGGGCTGCTAGTGGCCGCTGGTGGGATTCATTTGTTTTGTCTTTGTATTTTATTGTATTGATATTTATAGTTTACAATTTATTTGGTAGCATTTCAAAAATACAGATAATTAATGAATCACATTCTGCTAGACTGCTTTGACTGTAAAGTTGGCAATGATTATGTCATGAAAAGAGCAAAATTCAAGTTTAAATGTGAGGAAAGAGCCAAAACATAAGTGAACATGAACACACACCAATCAATACAAGGGATATAGTTTCATACAATCCCTGAACCATTATAGTTCAGGGGTTGTAAGAAATATCTCGTAAAAGAATGTGACAAATGTAAATAAAGTGCTCTATGCTTGTCCACCAGAGAGCGCATTGACAGCGTAAAGATGTTTGTTAAATCAATGAGTTTCATACGAAAAGAACTAATTTATAATACTTTTGAAAATTTTTCAGTGGCCAAAAAGATTGATATTTTAAAGTTAAAAAAAATGCCAACTGTATGTATCTATGTCCCTAGCGTATTGCTCCATATAGTTTGGGCTATTTGTGTAATGTCGCAGGAGCCTGAGGATGGCAGATTCCAGTGAAGTATTGCAGGTGAAAGCAGCATTTCAGTCAGCCTGCATGATTTCTGGTCACAGGATTGTGCAACATGTTGTCAGAGGGGAACACTAAAAGTGGTGATGCTAGATAAGCCATGTGACTTCAGCCCTAAGGAAAGAATCATTGCAGATGTTGGTGAGGAACTAAACATGACAAATCTGGATCAAGGTGTACAAGCAGGAAAACGAGAAAGTATTCTAAGTTTGTTTAAAAGTCCAAAGACAATAGAAATAATTAAATAATATAAATGGGAATATAAATTTGCATTGTTCTTACAACTGGACATCTCCAACATGTTAGAGGTCTATTGACATGCAAATAAACACGTACACGATTCTGTAGCAAAAGCGTCTAATTAGAACTTTATTTTTAATCTCAATTAAATTCTACTAGTTAAGAGTTGTCTACTATTAGGGAACATGAAAAGTGAAATACAGTAAAAGTGAATTCACTTTTATCATACTTTATCAATGTCAGACTGCAAACTTTAAGGAAACAGCCATCTTTTATTTTAGGTGCATCTTTTTAGTCTGATTTTCTGTAGAAAACATCAAAAGAAAGGTATCTGGTTGGCATTCTGATAAAATGACTAAAACCCCTGAATTAAAACCTTTTTATGTGGATTTTAGGCAAAGACCTAAAATCTGTTCCATCTTCTTACGTTCTCCACTTATGATGCTATGCAGCAAACGGCATTTATTATGTAACCACCACTGTAGAACTCTCCCTTAGAATTGTTAGAACCTACTAATTTTCTATTTGATTCCTGACCAACATCCGGCTATGGTCAATTAGGTAAAATCAGCCTCAGTCATTAATACTCAATGATTACAAATAGATCTGAAGCGAAACGGCACAGTTAGGTGTGCAATAACACACTTGATTCTGTTGAAGATGGCGTTATTGTGTTGTAACACATGTTGTGTCGTTGAAATGTCGTGTATACAATTGAGTTTAGGGATTTTGGTGCTTTAGCTTTAGCTTTCATTATATATAATATTAGTTAAGCATCAGTAGAAGTGATATTTTTTATTGGTGTTGTAAGTTTAGACCAACTAATCTTTGAGTTTATAGTGTCCTCCAGAAATGTTAGTCATTATCAGTATATCTACATTGTGCCTAATAAGGGTTCATCCCTACTCAATCTCCCAATCCATCTTGACATCACATCAAGAAACCTGAACTCCACCATGAACTGGGGATGACTATGTCCCTGAGTAGTTGTAGTTTACACTGAAGTTATTCTCTTAATCCAGATACAGACTGATCTAAACCTTCCCAGAATGGAAAGCCGGCCAGGCAGTCAAACTTCCACGACCATTCAACTCCGAGAGGGCCTTTCCTAAATACAAGATAATCCCTAGAGAAAACCTGAGACGGCAAAATCCTGCAGGACAATGACCTTTAAATGAACGGATATGTAACTGTTAGAATGGCCTGCTAAAGTCAAAGCTAAAATCCTAGCAAAAATGTGTGACAGGTATTGTACATTTGTGTTCACAGATTGTATCCATCTGCTGTTTTCTTTCTTAACTATAATATTTGTGAAAGCAAAATGGGCGAACATGCCATTTATTGGAAAGAGAGGCAGTTTTACAAGATGTTGACTAATTGGGCTGAATAGATTTACTCATAATTATAATTTTTTAGATCTTCAACTGTAAAAAAAAAAAAATCATAAAAGAAATGAAAAAAAGAAAGACAGAAAGACATGTACCTGTCCCTTTATCTCCTTCACATCCATATTTTATCTGTTGTATGCAATGGCATTTGTTCTAATATGAGGAAATGTAAAACATGCACTTTTATAAAATAATTTTCTTGTTAAGTTGGCATGTAGGTAAATTTGTCACTATATAAAGGAATATTACATATATGAGAGGTTTGCTGAGACAGACAAAGATTTAGCTAAGAATTTGTTTTAATTTAAACACTTAAAACTCAAGAGAAATACATATTTTAATGGATACATTTGTCTTCTTGCTCTGGACTGCAATACCAAAATTACATTATTATGTTCTTGTCCTGGTTGTAGAATCCATACAGCTCTCTGTAACTGTGTTATCTTCTGTGCAGAATGTACTATGAAATGCAGCAGGACAGAAGTATGGGAGTTCTGAACTTTAGATCTCGTGTCCGGGTTCTTGCAGCCCCAGGAAAGCAAAAAACTTTTATAATATAAAGATAATATAAAGGCTTTTAAATTCCAAGCTGATGCACAAAAGCTCAGCAGTACTTAAGATTCAACGATAAAAAGGTGATTGTTATTACTCATTTCTTAACACATACATAAAACTTTGAAATAATAATGTTTTGCTGATATTGACTTGATAAATCAGTGGCAGTTTAAAATTGAGTGAAAGGAAATTAAAAAGCAGATTTGGTTTCAAATGTTATATTTGATGTAGTTCTCTCTTATAATCAGTTCCAGCAACTAAAGTAAAATCGCCAGCTCCTTTCTATTGGCTTCCCAGACTAATTGCTCTCTTTTTAATTGACTTTGGAAAAAAACAAAGGAAACCTTTTATAAAAGAGGAAAGTGCAAGACAGAAGGACAAAAGGACACAAGGATTTAAACAAAGGAAAAGTATTTCCACATCTAAGTAAAACAGAAGAGTGAACCTTTTCATTTAAAATCAGTTATTTAGTATCCAAACTAAATTACAAAATGGCCTTATTGGTCTAATTCAGTCTTCTGATTGACCTGGGTGTCTAATCTGTCCCACAATATTTCTGCTGCTTGGTTAATTTACAGTAATGATTTCCCACAGCCAGCCAAGGGCCGATCAATACTGTGAATCTAATCTGCTTCCGCCTGAGAGATCTATACTTCTATCAAATCAACATGATCAAAAGCTGCACCCGAACACAGCTTGAGCTTGTCTCCGGATAAAGCTGTGCTTTTAACACTATGTCCAACATAATGTTTTGAAATGGAGTCCAATTTATAATGAATAAAAGCACATAGCACAACATCCGCTACTTATAAGCTGAGGGGAGTAGTAAATAGGGAGCCCCAAGGTACAAATTCATATATTTTTGCCAGTATTATACATGCACCAAAGAATTGAATACTGACAAAAATGTAACAATATTCATACAACAAACATTTGCTACCAGGTAACGTTAAAAACAAAACTCCTCAGATTTGAGGTTTTTACTGCAACAAGTTAATAGTTAGTCTTTTCCAAACCTTAAAGAGCACAGAAGGCAATTTTTGTTTCAGGCTGGTAACCCGGACTCTTAAAACTGAGGAGAGTGCATGGATAATAGTAGTGTCACAAAATTGAATTGAATTTTAATCATCTTAATAGAACAATTAATAATAATAAACTTATAATATTGCTCTAAATACACAAGCTTTTTCAAGATTTCTACATGTAGTAATGTTAACAACAAAACACAGTACAACAATAAAAGTAATGCAGTATCATACATACAGAATAAGGCACACAATAAAAAAGAACAATTATAAGGTCACGTTATGTAACACACCTATATCAATTACTAATATTGGTTTTCTTCTGCAGCAATTTACTGCATCTCTTCCACTTACGAGTTGCCAGCCGAACACTAATCAGCCTCATGTAACCCTAAAACTACACCTAACCCTTACACCTGTTTCCCTGGCTTCTTTTACAGCTCTCTGCCAGGCAGACAGTGGCAGATAATTCAAAGCTAATAATGAATAGAAGTTCAGGGTTTTTTGTCTTGTTTCCTTGTTTCATGACCAAGTTATGTCTGTTTTTTTAATCTAACTTTGCAAAATGGAAGCATAGTCTCTTCTGATATCCTAGACCTCAACCTTGTTGAAGGACTCCCACCTTCGGCTCGCCGCTTAATTTGCAAACCCACAGTAATTCTGAATATGCCTACATGTGCCCGACCTTTATCTGTGCCCTGATTGTGCTTCATGTCTGCACTTGTATCCTTCTACGCAACCAAGCTTCCTCTTTCTTGAATTGGATCTGCCGCCCTTCGGAGTATCTCTGCCAATACCTCAATCCACATGGTCATCACCCTGCCGCCACCAGCTAATATACAGATAAACCAATATTGTTGATTCCCTTCTTTGGAGAGGATCCTGATACCATTCCTGGTGGTGCTTATCTTTAAATAAAACTGTATTTACTTATCTGCTATGTTTTGATGTTTTGGGTCCGCCGTAGTTTTAATCCTAACATGGCAACTACAACCTGCCCGGAAGAAGCACCATCTCCCAAAACTTAAGGAAGCATTTACACTCAAGAAGCAATGCATTAAAGAAACTTAAAACTAGCATAAAAAGTACAGTTTAGATACTAAAAATAGCTACATGAAAACGTTTGAGAGAGCTACAAGGAACGAGCAACTTGTTAAATCCCAATATATTTACAATGAATCCAGAAACTAAAACCTACAAAGAAAATTACAAAGATGATGTGGCCTGAGTAAACTGCAGTATACACTAGAGTATAAAGCATAACTAGAAGTTGAAATACAGTAATGTGCTGAAAAACCAATGTAATGGAAGCTGCACGCTCATATTCAATTTACCAATTTTTCTATGCTCAAAGGGTAAATTCTTCCTTGAATGGAAGATATAATTTTAAACATTAAGGTTGTCAAAATCTAAATTGCTCTGTCAAAGCTTTTGAAACATGTTTTTATATTCAGAAAAACAATTAGAGCTTGTGTTTCTTACACCTCTAATGTATCTGAGACCAGTTTATTTGGCAAATAGAAATTGTACTTTCCTGTTAAAAAAATAATAAAATAAAACAGTTGTTTGTCCTGCTTCTGTACCAATTGTTGGACTTTAAAGTTTACAATAATCACAATGTGTCACATTTGCTGTTTTTACATTTACATTAATGCATTTAGCAGGAGCTTTCATCCAAAGCGACGTACAAAAAGAGGGTGTAACATTGAACTATGACGTAATTTACTCAGTTACCTGCAATATGATAGGAGAGGATTTAACATTAATGATGACACTCATTTACAGTGTAATTATTTAGTAATTATTTTAATTGAATTACTTTTCCTGACAGTATAGAGCTGCCCAAGATCTGTCATAATGGATTTGCTATGTTTGTGTTTACCATGTCCGAGCTCGTCATGTCTTCTCTAAATGTTCTGTTTTGATTAGGTTAATAAAAACTAAGATAAATAGCTGTCAAATAGGGCTTTTATTTAACTGTTTTATTTATGTTAGGGTAATCCATTGTCACCGATAGATTTTTAACTAAATGTGGTACCAATACTCATTTTTTTTCTGGTGAAAGAAAAGAGTATCAATCTATTGATCCATTTTCCAACGTGTTTATCCTTTGGGGTCAAGCGGTCTGCTGGTGCATATCTCCAGCAATAAGATGCGGGGATCTATCCTTGACAGGGTGCCAGTCCATCACTAGATAAGAGTATTTTATTTTTATTTTTTCAGAAATACTTACTCTGAGATAGCTTTTGTTTGACAATTCTTTGTGTTTTCCTTTCCAATATCTCCACAGTCAGGCTCAGTATGGGAGATTGCATGTGAGTCAAGATGGCATTTGATGTAAACAATTAATTAACTTTAAGTGAGTCGCACTGGTTGTTGGAGATATGTTTGCAAAGTTGGAATCTATCATATTAGGTTTCGGGTCTTTTTTTCAACAGGGTGGTTTCTGCGTTAGTTAACAGAGTGGCTAAGGACCAGCCTTCTTCTTCCAAAGCTATGTCTAAATATTAAGATTCACGAATCCTTTGCCTCCCTTCACAGAACTCTACTAAAAGCCCTCAATTGTTGAAAATGCACTTGATGAAGTTTTGTTCTCTAATCACAAGACTAAATGTGTGCTCACAACGAGAAAGGGGATTTCATACAGTTCATGTCACTGTGCCTGTGAAGTAACTTTCATCGTCACTGAAGCATGAAACCATATTTTGCAATAATCCCTAGAAGGTCACCTGCTAATTCTTTGCTGTCCACCCTGTAACAGGGTCCTCTGAGCTGAATGGGGGCAGTGAACAACCAAAAACCTGTTGTTTTCCATTACAAAACTATACAAAAGAGGACTCTAAGCATTCATGACATCATTATTTCCCCAACATTTTTTAAGAAGAATCCCAAAAACTGATCTCAATCTGTTAAAGAAGCCGAATGTTCCCCTAATTTCTGCTGTATTTTCTAATCTTACTTCACTTTTTGGCTTTGACTCGCTTTACTCTTTATGACAGACAGATGCATTGCTAGATTTCACTGTTCTGCTGATGTTTTGGTTAACTGCAGACTTGTTTTAAAGCCAGCAAAAGTAAATTTGGGCTCTAGTTTTCTGGATATATCAGTGAGTCCATCAGAACCTGGCATGGATCTGGCATGTATTTTTAGTTTAGATTTTAGTTTACTTAAGATCATACAGTAGCCCTTCATCTGTTGCAAAAGATATTGTCAATGAATTCTGTGAAACTGAGGTTTGGCCCACCAAGTAAGCAATGTTAAAACAATCTCTGCCCATATTTCCCATGTGTTTTCAACCCTTGCTGGGTTGTAAAAGGCTGGGTATATCTAGGACAAATTATTGCGGGGCAAAGCAGAGAAGCACAGGGCAAATAAGTTTATATGTTTATGGTTTAATGTGAAAGAAAGGAGGCTTTTTTTGTTTTACTAATTGTGAGATGTGACTTGATTTTTGATTTTTGTAATTACATAGAAATCATGTTGCGATTTGAATATACTTTGTTAGAAGTGGGCTTGCACTAATAGTATGTTTTACTATAAAACTGGTTTGGTTAGGTAGTCATTAAACTGCTTTGTTAGAAACATACACCTGTTTCAACTAGTTTGGGGAACCAAGCATGTGTCATGAACAGTGGGCACTACACAACAAAGTTGGAAAGAATTGAAGATTGTGCAGAGCTTGGCAGTTGGAGGAGGGGTTACCAGTGAAGGGGCCCAGGTTCTGAGTTTGACACAAAAGGATTTGGTCCTTGAGATCATGAAGCCTGAGCATCACGAGAGGATATAAACTGGGTTGAGCACACAATAAAGGTTACTAGGGACACAAGAGTTAACTTTAAAGCAACAAGTAGCACACACAGAATTGGCTCTAAGGAAGTTGTGTTACCACATCTAACTAACACTTAGGCAGTGAGTGCTTGGTGTGCTGCCCCTGAAATCTAGCCAGGCTGATGAGCTGAGTACCTGCACCTGTGTGGAAAGGCAGTGTATGTTCTGTCTGGAGGTCTATAACATATGCCATCTTTAAAGATTGAGAAATTCTCAAATGATCAATGTCCCTTGGGAGTTTTTAATAAAACTCTTTGCAGTTCAACTGAAGATATATTTCTGGAGACTGTTTCCCAAAAGCATCTTCACATTCTCTCATGATACCACACAACAGTATCTTGGTAATGCAAACGAGCTAACTTGATAATGCAAATATAAGCTGCTATTGGCAGAATTGCTCTTTAAGTGCTGTCAGATTAAACAAGGTTTCAAGGCTGTCTTTGCCATTTTGCAGGTATTTCCTGTTTTTTTTTTCACTCTGTTTCACAGTATTTCTATTTACTATTTCAGTCATAAAAGACGGCCATTGCTCCTCTGTGAACACACAAAAAGGATAAAGGTGGTACAAAACGGGAAAAAGGTAAAGAAGTAAAAATGTCTGATAATAAGCAATTACCTTGGTTTTCATGAGTTGCTGAAAGATAGACAAAGTTTCTGTGTTATTCCGCTCATGTTACCAACTGCTCTTGTGAGACTATCAATCCACTGGTCTGCTGTCTTCATGTCCTGTTTAGTCACAAAGGCTAACATGCAGGAAGAATGTCCAAGGTATACTTGCTCTTTTTTTCGCTATTGCACTTATCTTGATTGCCAAGAAAATGGGGGCCACAGAAGTGTTACGGGAGGTATGTCCTGTGGGTGAGAGCACAAAAACAGGGAGCATAAAGGAAAGAAATCTTGGGCAAACCATTGCTGTGTGTGTAAGTGAGAATGAGTGTGTGAGTAAGGAGAGTAGAGTGATGTAACCAAGGGCTGTTGTACATCATTCATGTTGCCCACTGCCTTCAGTGGGATATTGCTTTCTGATACCCACACAAGTACACAGACCCACTGTGAACCTCAGCACTTTTCTTACTGGCCACTCCCTGCAGACTATACATCACCTC
>JAVLVB010000968.1:2678596-2696268 GCA_032876305.1 Orestias chungarensis
AGAGAGAGAGAGAGAGAGAGACACAGAGAGACAGAGAGAGAGAGAGAGAGAGAGAGAGAGAGAAACAGACATCGCTTGTTGGTCAGGTTCCATTCATTGACAAAGCTACCATCCTCTCTGAACTCTTCACAGCTACTATCATTATCAAGCCTTGTGTGTGAAGTGTATTTCATGTTTTATAATCGAAACCTTTTACTATATACCTGGCGAATGCATAAGTATTTTAAACAAAAGCATATTACATAAGGGACCCACTACCAGCACAAGTTTGAAAACAAAATATAAGGCTGGTGCCTGTTTCTGAAGTAAAATTAGCTACTGACTCAATGTGTTGTGCATTGAAGCAGATTTGCCTGTTGAAGTCTAACAGTGGTCGATATTGCTTTTATAGTTATCTACAGGACATCTGCATTGTTGGGTCTGGTGTCTCTTTTCTTCTTGGCAAGATTCCATAGGGTCTCTATGGGGTTCAGGTCAGGCCAGTAATTAGAAATGCTGTATGGAGATGCTGTCTAGCTAAAAAATAAGTTTCCATGTACTGTTCAGGAACAGTTGCCGGTTAATCTCCTTAAATTTTACCTACACTTGTCTACTACCATTACATACCTGTAACCATTTCACGTCACTTTGCTTAAAATAGTCCATATTTCATCATCAGTGTTTCTTATTTTATTGTCCACAGGGTCTAATCACATTTTCTTACAGCAGACAATGTTTACAATTCAGAAAATGACAGAATTCTCAGCTGTTGGTAAATTTACACATAGTTGTCAGGAAAGGTAGGCATAATTTTAAATCTAAAGGATCTGGGATGAAATTATAAAATGATGAACTAGGAAAAGCAAAGTCTGGTAAAAAAAAAAAAATGGGTAGGTTATGAGTAGCAAGCTATAAACAGCAGTAAGGCCTTTATGGTTTCTCAAACAGCAGTTCTTTACCCCTTCCCTACATGTTGCTATGCATTGGCACTCAGTTTTTTGAAAAGAAGGCTATAATATTTTCTCCAGTTTACAAGAAAAAAACAATTAGACCATCTAATTACCATGAGTCCTACTACCGTAACTGATGATGTTACAACTTATGGAAACCACCTATCTACAATGCTGTGAAATGTAAAATGATATAATTTTCAGTGCATTAAACATGTTTGCTTAGAAATACATAAACATTTTTTAAGATATATAAATATCGTTGATAAGCTCACAAGAGAGCTTAAACCCCCAAACTCCAATTATGTCATGCTTTTTTTGTTTCAATTATAAAGAAATAACATACACTGTGATAACATGTTATGTTAACCAAAGTTTTCAAACAACAAGAATCCCATGCAGGCACATGCTTTGCCTCACTGAAAGTTTCATTTTAGTGAGACAACAACTTTGTGAACAAAGGGACAGCACATAATCTCCAACGTAAAATGTGTCGTAACACACTGTCAAGGGTTCATAAAGTCTTATGTTCTCCAGCCCAACCTCGTCTTTCCTCTCTACAGCACTTGGTCTGAATCTCCCCTTTCTCTGCCACACACACACTCGCACACACAAGCACTTTGCTGTCAAGCCCTATTTCACACAGATTGCCATGGGATGGGAGAGTTATTACAGTGAAGCAGCTCAAGAGAGGCTTCACAGTGAATGTGATGAGAGGCCGAGGCAAAGGCTCCCAATGCTTCAGGTGGTGTTTACCTCTGCAGAGCTGTGTCACTGAAACTCTGTTTTTAGAACAAAGTATATGGGGGCCTTTCTCTTAACCTCTAAGACACACCAGGAAGCCATTTTGGAGTCATGTACAGTTAAGACTGAGGATTGCTTGGTGCTGACTGCTCATTTCTATGAGGGAACTGGGTGCTAGTCCATTTCCATCTTATGTTGCCGGCCATAGCCGCATCATGCACTGTCGGTGTATAACTGATTTACAGTCAAAGGTTCTGCTTATTAACTGATCAATGATTGTGTTTTGATTATACTAAAGTGAGGTAATTTAATATTAATGAAATTTTACTCTTGAAGCTGGACAGGTTAGGATTCCTACCACTCATGCCAAAATGCTTTGAGCAACTCTATCACTAATTTGTCCCCTACAGTGGATTTCAAACCTTTAAAAACAACTCCCACCTCAGTGAATACAACTTTTTACAAGTATCACAATGCTTGACTATCATTTTGAGGCAGTATATTACATTAAATCTTTATTAAAACAAAATAAAATATTTTTTTTTTTCTTGGAAAAAGGAGGGTTCTCAAAATAAATAGGATGTACATAAAAACAGAAGGGACAGCTCAAGTAAAAAGTTGTTCATTTGCAGTTCTGCCAATTTACCATTTTTAAATTCTCTTGTTGGCATTTATTGGCAAAATGAGGATTTTTGCATATCTCAGAATTTTCTTATAAGACATTCACCTCAACATGACACAGAATTGGTTTATATTTCCTTTCCAAATGAATACTGAATACGTTTTCAAGAACAATAAAAATGAATAGTGGTACATCAGTTTTGAGAGGTGTACCACAAAAATTAATTCAATATGTAGTCATAAGTTACTAATTTCATCCATTCATCCATCTATCCATTCATCATCCACCACTTGCAGGGTAATGGGAGGGTTGCTTGTGCCTATATTCAGCAGTCATTCAGTAAATGGTGGGGTATACACCATGAAGAGGTCGCAAGCTCATTACAGTGTAAAAAGGAGAGAAACGAACATGCACATAAATTCATACATAAATTCCATTTGGAGTAATAAATTACCTAACCAAGCAGTCATGTTCTTAAACTGTAGTATAAAGATTGCAGTACCCAGGGAGAACCCACGAATGCTCAAGGGGAACATGCAAAGAACGCTACCAGCAGTACCACTGAGCGCTGTGTGTTTAATAAATCTTAAGATAACATCTATTTAATTTAAAAATATGTGTGTTAAAATGAAATTGCACCTGAATTAGGCATGTGTTTGTCAGGGTGAGTTTTCTGTTCAGTTCTCCAGGTGGCCACGGAGGGTCACCAGTGCTCTATTCCAGGCTGGAGCTCCGTCCTGCCCAGGTGCTTCTGGTTGGCGCTGATCAGCTGAGCCAGTATAAGAGGGGTGGTGGATCAGCTACTTGTCGCCTGAGTGTTTGTTACCATCGGTAAACTCTTTGTCTCAGTGCCAAGCTAGTTTCATAGTCTATGTATTTTGACCCAAGCCGTGTTTCCTGTTTTTTGTGCCTCACGATTTTTCCCTCACCTCTAACAGCACTTGTGTCCCACCTCAGGTTGTTCTCACTTCTCCATTCTCCAACTCTTCCAAGATTCTCTCCGGTCATCATCCCATCAGGTGATCTCCATTCTCTTGGCTCTGCTCGATCTGCCTGCTCCAGCGTGCCTCATCAGCTGGTTAGACCCCCCCGGACCACATCACTTCCATCAGCTAGAAACTCACATTACCCCTGGCGACACGAGAAATCCACAACTCAAGTAAGATTTTTCCTTTTTCATTACTCGCTCCGTCATCTGTTTCACTCACCTTACCTGTCCTCACTCTCAGAGGTTCCCGGTCTCCCTCGTCGAAGTGTTCCTGATCCCGCCGTGTACTTCCGCAACTCACTGCTGTGTTCCCGTTCCCTGCCACTTGTTGCTGTGTCCCGCTCCTCGTCACTCACTGCCGTTTGCTGCCCGCTACAAGATCCCCGCCGGATTCCCCTTCTCACTTCACTTCCCTCAAATAAATCATTGTAACCGTTCTCCTGAGAGTCTCTGTTTATGTGGGTCAGAGGTTTATACCGCAACATGACAGTGTTGTTTACTACTGCAAAAAAAATAGGGAGAATTGACACAGGTTTCATAGGGATACGGAAGACAATGTGTGCTTTGTGTTCCATCACATGTTTAGTTTCTGTCAATGGGAACACTGCTAGGTCTACTGCAGGGATCCTCGAGATTTGGATTTTAAAATCCCTGCTCTATTGTATAACCTAAACCAGGGACCTCAATCTCCAGGCCAAAACAATATGCAACAATATTTTTATGTGTTCCATGTGCAATACATGGGAAACAAATGAAAGGACTGAATTACGTCCTAATACAGTTAATTTCTAGCGCTTTGTTAAATATATGATACAGGTGTGTTGAATGAGAGGCGGATCTAAAGGTTGTGGGACACCAGCCTTTTAGAACTATAATTAGATACCTGTGTTTTAAAAGGTAGTATTTGCTGTGATGTACACAAGCTTATTGGTCTGTACGCAGTAAATATTTAACATTCCCCTGACATAGGAGATTAGAAGCCAATATTAAGGCAATGGAAAAAGGAAATGTAAGACTCAAAACAATGTTCCAAGGCAAAGCAGCAAACTTCCTTTACCTTCGGCCTCAGGGAATGTCAAGTAATGACTCTCAGCTCTCAAGGTGCTTTTGAGAAAATGTCAGCAAATAACATAGGTTTTACTTTACCAGGCCATGCAATGTCTAGTTTTAGCAGCAGGAAAGTTTCTTCAGAATTAAACAACCTGAAGCCAATACGAATAAGAAGTATATCTCAAAAGAGGACATTAGGCAACATCAGTGCCGTTAAATGTAAGAGTTAAGTCCAAGAGCTGACTACAACAGATTAACAACTTAAACCCAATATAAAAATGGCAGATATTCAACACAGTATCAAATTTAGGAATATTTGGAAAGCATCAGGCTCTCTGAGACCTCATAGTGATTAAGATGAGTAAACACATGGGTCAATAACTGAGCAGGGTCCAAAAACAAAGAGTAATTGACACTAAGATCAGAGGTGTCAGGGACCCACTGCTGTTTGACAAAGCAATCACTCAAGACTGAAATAGCAAACATGAGAACTTGGAGTGGAGTTTGATTTAAAAAACAGTGACTGAATTACGCAAATATAAAACAAAAAGGATTTAACCCTATTAAGATTGTGATCAGTGCAAAGACTGCCTTTGTTTGTTACTTATATAAAAAGGTTTTACAAAAGGTTCTTGAAGCATAAATATATTGCTATGTTTGTACTAGAATTATTATGTACTACTTTTTTAAAAATCCAATCTGAACAGTTCAAAGCTGTGTTGTGAAAAAGCAGAGGTTCGATGGTTTTGGTGTGTTACAACAGTACACGATTTGTAATGATAACATTCAAATTGTAATATTCTAAACAAATTAGTATGGATACGTCCGAAGAGAATCGGACCTATCTCTACGTATGTTTTTGCCAATACAGACTTTAGATTTGATCTAATGTTTTATAAATGACTTGTAAATAAATGAAGATGTGTGGGGGTGATTGTGCAGCCAAGGTTTCTGGCATACAATTAGCATAATTATTCAAAAGACTTAAGATCCTGACACTTCCTCAGGCTAGTTCTAATGGCTTCTCCATAGTGCCATGTTGTGAATATTGTAGAAGCAGCACAGAGTCTATGGTAGAGCTATTATAGTTGGGGGTCCCAAGAACCTGTAACACATTTCTTCCTTCTTTTCCACAATTTTAGTCTTGGATTGAACAAATCAGGATTAAATCGCTTGCCTTTTATATTAAAAATAAAAAAATGTAATATAAGGTACACTAGACATTCTATGTGTATACTTCTAATCAATCAGTTTCCTTTGTGACACAGCTTATAGGATCGTGAAAACTGATCTTTGTGCAAACATGTCCGGCGGACTATTTTATTGAATCAGTTTGATACCACTGATCTAGATTCTCATTCTTTTTGTCACAATCTATATCTTATCACCATTGACGTGAGTATATAATTGAGTCTATAAATGAGTCTATAATTGTCTTATACACAACAATTGGTTGCGAGTAACAACATACAAGAAAGTAAATGGCCAAGTCAGAGCACTTGCTTTATAAAGAATTATTTGGTTTGTGAATCTTAATAGACTTTTCTCTAAAACTTGGTTATATTATACATAGAACTGTAAGTTCTGTTCCTTGGTGCATTATGTTATGTACAAGGGTATGAGTAGACCATGGGTCAGGTTGACCTGAAAACATTCTTAGTTACAAAAAAGCTGATACTTGAAATGGACTTGTTAAACATTCTTGCATAATACTTCATTTCAATTTGATAGTTTATGTTATGATAAAAGATTAGTATGTTTTTTTTACGGGGGAATTTATTCATGTCAAGAAAAACTACTGAGAGCATAATATGATTCCCAGACAGAGGCTGTCTTCTCAAAAATAACAAAACTTGAGCATATAGACTTCCCTTTCTAGTCTGAAACAGACTTAGTGAGTGATCGATAATGCACCCTTCTTAAAATTCAGGATTTACTCAATAATGTGAGCTGTGAAGTCAATATTTGATGGATGGAACAGATTTATTTTTCTGCTGGCAATTAACCTGCAGTGCTGGTCTTTAAGTGTGTGCAGAGTAGACTTCAAATATTTCAGAGTTGGACCAAATCATTAAAACATTTCACCATGACACTTTTGTGTCATGGTGAAAACGTAGCAAAATTTAACAAACTATCTGGTAGACTCACCTAAACTATTAAAAGCCTGTGTTTATTGCATATTTTTAAGAAACAATAACTTAATTGCACATTATTGGTGAATTTTTTAGCATATATTTAACTTAATAGGATGATCATTGGCCTTTACACAATGACAAGCCTAATATAAAATTTCCTCTGCTTCCCTGATTTAGAGTCATTAATCTTCGAGAGCAGGGGATGGGCTGAGATAATTGCAAGTTATATTGTATTTATAAATTCAAATCAGGTCCTTGGCCCTTACACTATCATCCACTGGTCATCCATCCAACCATTATCCAACCCGCTTATCCTTGTAGGGTTGTGGGGGTCTGCTGGTTTTATAATTATTTTTATAAGAGTAACCCTGGGCAGGGAACTAGTCAGGACTGGTCAGTTCATTTTTTTGTTAAAGAGGAGGCTCTGGACAATTCTTTATAGGCTGTGTCCAATATTCTCATATGTCCACCTAAAACACCTTGATCCTTGTATGAAATTTAAGTTTCATTTAGGTCTATCCAGCATGTTGTTTTTGTCTCTTCCAGAACCTTCTCTAACTTGGTCTAAACAATGTCACTTGTCTCTGAACTCTCAATTAACTGATTTCTCAAAAAATCATTTAATCAGAAAAGAAAAAAAAAACTCTTGTGCTTCATTATGCTAGGCAGATGGGTCCCGCACAGTTATGTGTTTGTTCCACTGATAACATGCGACTCAGTATTTGCATGAGAAATAATTAGATTTATGGATGATACCATACATATATTACCAAACCTTTACCAAACTCAGGAAAATAACAAATCGGTATACATTGGAAAAGTCAAAGAGCGCTAGCCATTCAAAAAGGCTAGAGACACTAGAGTTTGGCACTGAGACTAAGTTTTACCGAGAGTAAATAAACACTCAGGCGACGAGTAGCTGATCCACCACTCCTCTTATACTGGCCCAACCAGGCGCACCTAGGGTGGAAGGAGCTCCAGTAGAGGAGGAGCACTGGTGACCCCCTTGTGGCAAACTGGAGAAGTGGCTGAAAGAAAACTCACACTGACATTGCCTCCCCCCAAGGACCGCCACCCGGCGGTCCAGAGGATGAGGAAGAGGCCTCGAAGTCCTCAATCAGGCTGGGATCGAAGATGAAAGGGCGGGGCACCCAGCTCCGCTCCTCGGGACCGTAGCCCTCCCAATCGACGAGGTATTGATGACCTCGACCTCGTCGACGGGTAGCCACGATCCTCCGGACATCATAAGCTGGGTGCCCATCAACGAAACGGGCGGGTGGAGGGGTGTCGGCTGGAGGCCACAAGTTACTGGTTCGGACCAGCTTAATTTGGGAAACATGGAAGGTGGGATGGATACGGAGTGACGAAGGGAGACGGAGACGAACAGAGGAGGGATTCATGATGGATTCAATGGTATAGGGGCCAATGAAACGAGGCGAGAGCTTGCAAAAGACGGACTTCAGGGGGATATCTCGGGGAGGGGGCCAAACCTGCTGACTAGGAGAGTAGGTGGGAGCCGGTGTGCATCTCCGGTCAGCATATTTCTTGATTTGGGCTGAGGATCGTTGTAGGGCTGAGATGGTCTCCTTCCAGATGTTTCGGATGCGGCGAATGTGATGTTGAACTGAGGTCACCAAGATATCCCTCTCGTCGGCGGGGAAAAGTGCTGGCTGGTATCCTAAAGAGATCTGGAAGGGAGACAAACCAGTGGCAGCACAGATGTGTGAATTGTGGGCATACTCAACCCAGGGAAGGTACTGGTTCCAGTCGGTCTGATGGGTGGAAGTAAGACACCGGAGAGCTGCCTCGACCGCCTGGTTAAGTCGCTCTATCTGACCGTTAGACTGGGGGTGGTAACCAGAAGTGAGACTGGTCTTGGCCCCCAGGGCTGTACAAAAATGCTTCCAGACTTGAGAAGCAAACTGGCGGCCACGGTCAGACAGGATATCAACGGGTATGCCGTGTAGCCGGAAGACATGTTTTACCAGGAGTCGGGCGGTCTGGAAGGCTGAGGGTAACTCGCGGAGGGGAATGAGATGGCATGCTTTGGAGAAATGGTCTACGATGGTGAGAATATTGGTCATACTTTGAGCAGATGGAATGCCAGTGATGAAATTGGCAGCGATGTGGGACAAGGGACGTATGGGGATCTCGTGGGGCTGCTAAAGGCCCTGTGCACTAAAGGGAGGTTATTGCCGGTCTTATTTCGTGAACAGATGGAACAGGCTTGAACGTAATCGATAACATCTTTGTAGAGGTTTGGCCACCAGAACCTAAGGGAGATCGGAGCTATGGTCCGATTGGAAGCAGGGTGACAGGAGAGGCGAGAAGTGTGGAACCAGTGAATGACTTGTGAACGGACGGAAGATGGTACATACATAGTCCTCTGGGGAACGGTCCGAGGGTCAGGTTCACGGAGGAGGGCGTTTTGGACGATGCCTTCAATCTCCTAGGATACAGAGCATTCTGGAGAGATTATGGGAGCTGGAGCATGGTGAGAATCATCAGGAGAGAACTGGCGGGAGAGGGCATCGGGCTTGACGTTTTTGGATCCTGGGCTGAAAGTTATGGAGAGGTTAAACCGGGAAAAGAACAGAGACCAGCGAGACTGTCGGGGATTTAGACGTTTTTCAGACTTGCTATATTCTATGTTGCGATGGTCGGTCCAAACCAGCACTGGATGGTTAGCACCCTCGAGCCAATGACGCCGTTCTTCTAGTGTTTAATTGCTAGAAGCTCTCGGTCTCCCACGTCTACTTGCACTCAGCAGGGGATAGACGTCGGGAGAAGAAGGCACATGGATGAAGCTTGTTGTCCTCCTCCGATCTCTAGGAGAGGAGGGCTCCTACTCCCAGGCCGGAGGCATCGACCTCTAAGGTAAACTGTCGAGAGGGATCCAGTTGAACTAAAACTGGGGCTCGGGAAAAAAGGGTCTTGATTTTTAGAAAGGCTTGTTCGGCTTCAGGGCTCCAGAAGAAGGTTCTTTTTACTGAAGTTAGGGCTGTGAGTGGGGAAATGGTCTGAATATAGTTATTTATGAAACGGCGGTAAAAATTGGCAAAAACTAGGAAACGTTGTAGCTGTCGTCATGAGTCAGGAGTGGGCCATTCAGTGACTGCTTGAACCCTGATGGGGTCTGCTCGGATCTGCCCGCCCTCGAAGATGTAGCCGAGAAATGGGATGGATGTCTGGTGGAACTCACATTTCTCGGCTTTAATGTAGAGGCGGTTCTGAAGAAGGCGTTGGAGGACTGGACGGACGTGGGATCGGTGTTCCGAGGGATCTTTGGAAAAATAAGGATGTCATCAAGGTAAACAAAAACAAAGATATTCAGGAAGTCACGGAGAACGTCATTTATGAGGGCTTAGAAAACAGATGGAGCGTTGCATAAACCAAAGGGCATGAATATATTCAAAATGTCCAAGGGGAGTTTTAAAAGCTGTTTTCCACTCATCCCCCTGGCGAATACGGACGAGATGATAGGCGTTGCGGAGGTCTAATTTTTGTGAATATGGTGGCGTTGTGGAGTGACTCGAAGGCTGCGGTGATGAGAGGTAATGGGTATGTATTCTTTACGGTGATGTTGTTTAGGCCTCTGTAATCAATGCACGGTCGGAGCGAACCATCTCTCTTGGACACGAAGAAAAAGCCTGTCCCTAGGGGAGAAGAGGAGGACCAAATAATGCCAGCGTCAAGGGACTCGTTTAAATAGGTCTCCATCGATTCACGCTCCTTGTGAGAGACATTATATAGACGACTAGAAAGTAATGGGGCTCCGGGAACAAGATCGATGGCGCAGTCATATGGTCTGTGAGGGGGTAGGGAGCAGGCCTTACTTTTGTTGAAGGCCTGCTTAAGGTCCAGATATTCCTCGGGGACATTACTGAGGTCCTGGGAATTGATGGAGACGTCCTCCTGGGGCGGGCTAGGAGGAACGGCGGCCTGGAGACAAGAGGAGAGGCAGTTAGATGACCAGGAGGAAATGGAGCAGTCTGACCAGTTGATGGTGGGGTTATGGTCCTGGAGCCAGTCAAACCCTAGCACTATATGGGGTTGAGAGGAGGAAAAAACAAAAAATTGTCTAGATTCTTTATGGTTTCCGGAGATGACTAACTGTAGAGGACTGGTGATGTGGTTTATCTGGGTTAATGATCTGCCGTCAAGAGTGGCAACCTGGAGCGGGGTGTCTAGGGTTGAGTTTGGTAATTGTAACTGGTCAACGAGTTCTTGGGCAACTAGGGATCTCTCACAACCGGAATCAATTAAAACAGTCAGGTCAAAGGTTTTATGGTTATGGGTCAATGTAGCCAGAAGAAGAAGATGTAACTTGCTAGGACGATTGATTTGGTCCGTCTGATGCCTAGCGTTCACAGACAGACCTTCTCGGGGAGTTTCTCCTTACGGAGGGTTGGACAATTGGCGATGTAATGACCTGGGGTTCCACAGTATAGGCACTCCTTCGACTGCATCCTCCGTTGCCGTTCCTCTAGGGTTAACCTGGTTCGTCCGACCTGCATAGGTTCCGGTCCCGGGGGCGGTGAATTACGTGGTTCAGGTACAGTCCTGGGGGACGCTTCGAGAGGCTGGAAAGAAGGCTGAACGACTGCAGTGGCCTGGCTGACAGAAATTCTGCGATTTACCCTTAAACGGTCCCTTTCTCTCAGACGGCCGTCAACACGTGCAGCCAGAGAAATAAACTCCTCTAGCGAATGGGGTTCATCAAAAAAGCAAGTTCATACTGTAAGTGTTCGTTTAAGGCGTGAAAAAACGGGCTCTTTAAAGAGCAAGGGTCCCATTCCAGCCGGGCCGCCAGAGTTCTAAACTCAATAGCAAACTCAGCCACGGTCTTGGAACCCTGTCTTATCTTCTGCATCTTACGGGATAAGATAAATAATCGGTCTCATTACCAAAAACCCGTATGAACTCCTCTCTAAAGTCATGACAAGACAAACAAAACCAATCTGAAATAACCCTCCTGAGAGTCTCCTGTAGGTCGATTTGGCCTGAGTGTTCTGTCATGTTATTTAAGCTTCTGACCCACATGAAATGAGAACTTTCAGGAGATATTTACAATGATTTTTATGTAGAATGATATGGAGAAGGGAATCCGGCGGTAGAAGCAACGGGCAAACAGCAACGAGTGGCGAGGAATGGGAAACAGCAACAAGAAGCGAGGAACGGGAAACAGCGGGGCGGCAGAAAACGGCAAGGAGCTGAGAACGTCTACAACGTGGGAGACCCGGAGCCTCTGAAGGTGAGGACAAGTAAGGTGAGAAAACACCAATCGGGTGAGGAAAAAATGAAGGGTACGATCTTACTTGGAAAGAGTGAAACGTTGTCGGCAGGGGGGAGTGAGTGGTGAGTTTCTTTCAGCGGAGTCAGTGAAGCTGTAGTCCAGGGGGTAGTGCAGCTGATGGAGTATGCTGGAGGGGGCAGACCGAGCTGAGCCAAGAAGAGTGGGAACCAGATCTGCTGAAACTATGGGAAACCACAGAGGATCTTGAAGATGATTTGAGTTCTGGAGTTGAAGGAAAACCTGAGGTAAACACAACTGTGGTTAGAGGCGTGGGAAAAAACAAAGTAGCAAATCAAAAATCTTACAAAAACTAGAAGCAACAAGAGACACAAAGAGAAGCATTCAAAAAGGCTAGAGACACTAGAGTTTGGCACTGAGATTAGGTTTTACCGGGACTAAACAAACACTCAGGCAAGTAGCTGATCCACCACTCCTCTTATACTGGCCCAACTCATCAGCGCCGACCAGGCGCACCTGGGGTGGAAGGAGCTCCAGCAGAGGAGGAGCACTGGTTACCCCAAGTGGCAAACTGGAGAAATGGCTGAAAGAAAACTCACACTGACAGCTTTAGGTAGGACCCCAGGACCTCAGTCCGAGGTGGTTCCAAATATCTAGGAACTCTTTCGCAGCAAAAATAAATACTTAGACTACATTTAGGGTATCCTACAACCTTCTGTATTAAAATTTTCAACATCTGCCATTCATACCTTGATTTGTATACAAATCTTTATGTTACTAATGCACATGTGCACATCATGTTCGGACAAGAAGTAGGTAGGCATGAAATGTTGGAGGCATGAAACGGTCTGAAATCCCATGGTATACTGAAGTATTATGAGTTTCTTTCTCTGGATTTAATGTGCTGAGAGCAACTTCTGAAAAACAGCCCACGCCAGAACTATCTTCGCACCAAACCGTACTCTCTACTAACTACAGACATGTGCCGTTCTCCTAGAAACTAGCAAACTCAAGCTGATCAGTTGAATCGTCACACAGAGAGGCATGGACTGTCACCCCACAGAGCAGTAACCAATCATGACCTACAGCACGTCTGGGAGAGTTTTTTTAAGTAAAAAAGAGTGGATTCTAAGATTCCCTATGTGTAAAAAACATTAAAAAAACAAACAAAACTGTGCAACCAGCCAAATAAAGCTTGATATGTCAATCACCTGTGAGATTCCCCTTCCACGGAAACAGCCCAGTTTTATTAACAAGTTGAACTCATACACAAAGTTTGCCATTTCATATAATCTCAAACTGCTGTTTAAACCATAGAGTTGGTTTCTTTATGAATTCAATTGGTGTCTTTTGATGAATAATAAAGGCCATTTTGTTTTTTCAAGGCACATCTAGAGTCCATTGATATGCATTGGTATGTTTACACAAGTCCTTTTTTCTCTGTATTTGGAACTTTGTGACTTGGATCCACCTCACAATAATAGAAACAAATTCAATGAAGAGCTCAGTAAATTTCTCTTCAGCAAGTCTGAAATCCATGTAAAGAGTAGAAGCCTGCAGCTGATGTTGGTGACCTCTGTGCACTATGCTCTTTATTTTACTCAACCTACTAATTTTTTTGCATTTAGTTCAAGTCTGTTGCACAAAGTTGACTGTATACTATTTTAGTAGTTAGTCAAGTTTAAAGCTGGACTTATTACATTTGTGAAATCCTAAAACAGTTCCATGGTAGGATTCACCGAGCTCCCAGAAAGGAAACAATTCCTCCCCAAACATCTGTAGAAGCAGTTTCCATGCCTAAATGCAGGTTTACATTCACATCTAGCTGTTGAACAAATAAGAACACATGATTTCTTAGGCTGGTGACCTGATATGTTTCCCCACACCTGTTTTTGTGACACTCTGTACAACAAGGTTGCGCACCTGTTGCTGGAAAGGCGCTGGCTCCTAATGATGAATAGTTGATACTGCTGGTTAACTGATGAGATGATCGTTGTGAGGCATAAAGCAGTCCTAACTGATTTTCTCTAGGGGTAATATAACATTTTTACACACATTTGATGTGTCTTCTCTAATCCCGCTCCCCTGTTCAAGTTGTCAAGAACAAAGCATGTTGATAAACTGCAGACAAATTCTCAAACTGTTTTCTGTTCAGGGATTAAAATGAATATAACAGCATTTAGCCGTGAAAATGGTAGCACAATAAAATTAAACATATTTTCCAATCGTCTTCAGTACTTTAAAGTAATATTATTCATAATAATCAAAATATACCAGAATTTGGAACAGGGTGAATCTACATAACAAGATTAGTTTAACTGCATTAGCATTTGCATTTGTGAGCCATGTTTTGGAGAATCAGAGGAACAGCCAACATTTATTTCTATAACACTCGGGCTTATTCTTTACACGTTTGAATTAATCATTTTTCCTGCAGTCTAGTTATTAGATAGGGGAGTTTTAATTATTTTCCAATTTCACACATTATATCCTGCTGTATGTTTTCATTATATAAAATTCACTTAAGCAGAGAATATTTTATTTAACCAACAGGGTGAGATATGATTTACTCAAAAGTGAGTTTGGTCATATTTTAAACTTTTATTTTTTTAAAGGAACAAAGACAGACAGACTAGTTTAATCTTTTAAACCACATTTAAACCACATCAAAAAAAAATATTTTTGTTTAAAAAATTATTGATATTAATGGGGGCCATATAAGGCGATACCTTTTTTTCATTTAGCCATAGATCTGACTATTTAGTTTGGAACACGCCTCATTTGACAGGCCTCATTGAATATTTCAGACATTTTATTACTGAATAAATGTGGCTGGCCTCAGTATAACCAGAAAAAAATCTCCCCAGGAGTGTTTTGTGTTATTTTAAGAGTCAGAAATTGTTGATTCTACACTTTCCAATGCCCATTGAAAAAAATAAAAATTGGAGATATGGCTTTTTCACTGAATTCAAATTTACTGAAATAAATAGTTTAGGAGTGTATTTAGATTGTCCCAAAAAAATATTACCAAGTCAGTAAATTATGTTTATTTGTACTACATGGCAATAACCTTTCCCCCCCCAGCATTGACTGTCAACAGGTTAAAAGAGGGGTGACCATATCAAGATCGTGAATGTCCCACTAACAAAAGTTAACATAGTAAAGAGCTGTCTCTGGATTTGATGCATGCATCTTAAAATAAAGATAATGTTGAAAATCTTTTTACCTGGATGCAATTTGGCCATGCACTGGTAAAAATTAGTTTGGCTTATTTGATAAAATGATATTTAGGCACACAGTTGAGATTTTATGTTGTTTTCATATGGTCCTCTAGAGTCTAGTTGGGGAGACCCATGTCTACATGCTGGTGGCATACTATGACAACCTTGGTAACTATCCTAAAAATAGTTTTGACGGTCACCCTATCCTTTAATTTCTTTTGGTTAAAATGTTGTATTGTGGGAAATGTTTGCGCTACACAGTTTGGAGGGTTCCCTTCTTTTCTCTTCTCTCGTAGCATAAATGTGAAACCAAGACTTATTCTAGGCTTGGGTCTCTTTTAGCAATGGCAATATTGAACAGCCACGTGTGTTTACATCAAACTTCTATCTTTTTGGCTAATGACCAATAAACTAAATTATGCAAGCAGCAAATAAAGCCAGGTTATGTTAAGAATATTTTGGCTTCTCAAACCTCCATATGATGCTTTGGAAAAACAATTTTGATTCAGTCAGAAGTCAGAAGTCAGAATCAGCTTTATTCGCCAAGTATGTTTACACACACAAAGAATTTGTTTCCGGCTGTTGTTAGCTCTCTACAATTTACAACAATACAATATACAACAAGACTATGTAGACAATATACAAGTTTACATGTTCAGCAGAGTTTGCATATGTACAGAAAATATAAAAATAGTGTAAGATAAATAGTTAAGGTGCAGTTACAGTATTATACGGCATGTATAAAGTGAAGTGTGGCATGTAAACAACAGTAAACAGCAGTTTAGTTTTTGTTATTGATAAGTTTGATGGCATTTGGAAAGAAACTGTTACAGTGTCTGTTTGATTTTGTGTTCAGGGCTCTGTAGCGCCTGCAAGAGGGTAGAAGGTTAAAGAGTTTGTGACCAGGGTGTGAGGAGTCTTTGATAATATTTTCTGCCCGGTTTCTGGTCCTGGATTTGTATAAGTCTTGGAGGGTGGGCAAAGGAGCACCGATGATTTTTGCTGCTCTATCCACCACTCTTTGCAATCTGCATCTGTCCTGTTTTGTGGCTGAACCAAACCACACTGTGATGGATGTGCACAGGACAGATTCAATGACTGCAGTGTAGAACTGTTTCAGCAGCTCCTGTGGCAGACTGTGTTTCCTCAGTTGACGCAGAAAGTACATCCTTTGCTGGGCCTTTTTGAGAATGGAGTTGATGTTGTCCTTCCACTTTAGGTCATTGGAAATGGTAGTTCCCAAGAACCTGAAGGTCTCCGCGGTTGACACAGTGTTGTTTAATATGGTGATGGGAAGCAGTGTCAACGGTTTCCTTTTAAAATCCACCGTCATCTCTACAGTCTTTAGTGTGTTCAGCTCTAGGTTGTTCTGACTGCACCAGAACACCAGCCGATCAATCTCCTGTTTATATGCAGACTCGTCTCCATCCTGGGTTAGTCCAATGATCGTAGCGTCGTCTGCAAACTTTAGGAGTTTCACTGTTGGGTCTGTAGAGGTGCAGTCGTTAGAGTAGAGAGAGAATAGCAGTGGAGAGAGGACACAGCCCTGTGGTGCACCAGTGCTGTGACAAAGTTTACGTTTTTGAAACCTCTAAAACTGTTACTAGATTAGTATATTTTGCAAAGAAACAAACTTTCACAATTTTCCTCCTTTTGTACTCTTCCAACTTGTTTGTACTTATCCAGTATCGCGTCACAAATCGGGGCATGTCTGCATTCATCGCCCACAGGAAACAGCGTTTTCTTAATAGATTTAGTAAAATATTTAAACTTCATTTCTCTAGTTTAAGTGGTTGGGTTATATAAATATAAATTAACATTATTGGACAGTTTACCAATTGTAATAAAAAAAAAAACATGAGTGTTTTTAATTTATTTTCGCTTAAATGAGTTTCAGGAGTATTTCTTATGAGGATTACAGAGGGGCTGCCGCCTATCCCAATCAGGGGCTGGGGATAGGCGGGATACACCCTCAAAAGGTTGTTAGCCCATCGCAGTACAGGACAGGACAAAAAAAAAACACACACACACACCTGAAGAGAATCCATGCATTCACAGGGGAGAAAAAGCAAACTCTATGTAGGGAGACCAGTTTGGATTCAGAGCCACAAGATATCTTACTTACAAATGTGCCACCTTTAATTTTTCCTAAATTTGGATCAGTGCATGATGTTTATATAAAAGGGATCTTTACTGACTAAAAGTCACTGACCTTTTTCAGTACGTTTGCGGACTGACACTGTAAATTAGATTGTTTCTCGGCTTTGTAGGTAAATGCAGCTGGCTGCCCTATTTCTATGTGAAAAATGTTTATTAAAGCTCAAGATGGCACACTGAAGATGCATATAAAGCCAACTAAAATGTTAGAAAAGCTGACCTATGAAAACAGGGTTTTCAAAGGTTAATCAAAGTGGATTAACTGGACAACAAAGCAAAACAGAAAAAGATTATTAAGAACTTGTCAATCAGCCTTCCAGTCATCCAACAAAAATCGTACTTCAACTAAACGTACTTATCTTATTGATAACATGTAGGTACCTAGGTCCCACTTATAAAAAAATATGTGTTTATATGTATTTAGACAGTGTTTATATATATATATATATATATATATATATATATATATATATATATATATATATATATATATATATATATATATATATATATATATATATATATATATATATATATATATATATATATATATATATATATATATATATATA
>JAVLVB010000968.1:2698857-2711365 GCA_032876305.1 Orestias chungarensis
GCTAAAATTGGGGAGATATGATCTCTCTTTTTAAGCTTCATCAGAACTCTTGCTGCAGCATTTTGGACCAACTGTAGACTTTTAATTGCATTTTGTGAACTTCCTGCTAATAAAGAGTTACAATAGTCCAGCCTTGAAGTAACAAATGCATGGACTAGCTTTTCAGCATCTGTCCTAGAGAGAATATTTCTAATTTTTGTTATATTCCTAAAATGAAAGAAGGAAATCTTACAGACCTGTTTTATATGAGACTTGAAAGACATTTCCTGATCAAAAATAACACCAAGGTTATTTACTTTGTCACCAGATGCCAACCTGATTCTATCCAGGTCAAGTGGCTGACTAAGCAATTTCTTTTTTAGAGGTTCTGATTCAAAAACAACTTTTGTCTTTTCAGAGTTCAAGAGCAGAAAGTTTAATGTCATCCATATTTTTATGTGATCTAGACATGCCTGTAATCTACCAAACTGACTGTATTCATCAGGATTTATAGATAAATACAGTTGTGTGTCATCAGCATAACAGTGGAAATTAACACCATGCTGTCTGAAGATTTTACCAATAGGGAGCATGTATATAGTAAATAGAATTGTCAGGTACAGGTTGTTTGAGTCGGAAGATGAGGCAGAGATCCCCTTTGAGACTGAAGGCTGAGAAGAGGCGTCGCTGGGGCGGACTTTCCCAGAAGTAACGGAGGTCTAAAGGAGCTGCATCGATGGTCTTGTGTTATCCTTGTGATGAGTATGGGATGTAGTCTAGAGAGAGAACGAAGGATGGAGAATCTCCTGAAGACCTGGAGACAAGGCAAAGGTTACCGGGCTTAATGGAATGCAGGAGGAAACACAACCAAGGGCTTTTGTTTACATTATAGAGTAACAATCTGGTGGGGATTGACTGGTGGATCTCTATGAAATGGAGCATATTGGACTTGCATTTCTTATTTATTATTATGCCTCCTAGTTGTTGTAATTTAGTGAGAATTGTACAAAAGCATTGAATGTTTCACTCACAGACCAACTCAACAATACATGCTTAGTTAAAATTGTGTTGTTAGAGTTTCTTGTTTAGTGACCAGTGCGACTGATGTGACCGTATGTCTTTTTGTGAACAGAGTAATGGACAATGTTTACATCTCTAACATGTTTGCCTAATACATGTCATGGCACACGCTGGGCTGTTGGTCAGTGCTTGGAATTTGTTAAAGCTTATTCAATTTATTTCAAAAATACTTTACTCAGCCCACAGTGACACTAAAAGTTGTCTCGATTCACATAATCTAAGGTTGTTGTAGAAGCTAAGGCCTGTCGTCATGAAGGATCTCCTGTGGTGGTCTGTGTTGCAGTAAATCTAATGAACCTCTGACTAGGGGCATGGTTGATGTACGATAGTATCATCAACAGGAGTTCAGGAGCCATTCACAAACAGGCCGTTTTCATCCAATCTAAGTATTTATGGCAAATAATTTACTGGCCTGGATGAAAAAAATAAAAAATCCAGTCACAACCAGCAAATAACCCAGTAAAATTAAAAACAATTTTTTTTACCCTAAAATATTTTGTATCATTGAAGTTTTGTTTATTTATCGTTTTTATAACTTTTTATGTGCCAAGCGTTACATGTTGTGCTGACTACTTAATTGGAACATTTTTGTGTTTGAACTTTATGGTTGGTGTTTAGATCCTTTTCTACTAAGACTCATTATTTTACCATTTAATGTAAACGTAATAAATTTTCCTACTAAAGCATGGCAGGTTACTGGTGTACTACACTACCGCCCTCACTACTCGCCTTGGTAAGTTGTTCGGGGGAAACCCTAGAATATACATACATATGTATATGTCCATACAGAAATACATTTATAAATGCAAATGTGTGTATCTGTTTAAATGTAAGTGAGGATGTAGTGCGGGGTTAACTGGGTGCTGAAGGCTAAATCTTGGAGACTGCAGTGCTTTCTCTACCTCAGCCCCAAAGTGGTGTGTCTTAATGCTTAAAAATCACAGGGTGGCACAACCTTGCCCCCCATTCCAAGCAGGATGATGCAAAAATTCTAATATCACACACCCCAAAACTGTTTTACCCAGCTGATTTGGCTTCAGCGTGCTGTAATGTTATAGAGGCGAGACTCATCAAACCTAAATGAAACTGGCATTTTCTTCTCTTCCAGTAGCTCTGCTTTAGGGAACAGATTTTCTATTCATCCTCCTCATAAGCATTCAGAAACATTTTAAATCAGCCAGCAATGAGATGAGTAATCATTGCAGAGTACACTTAGAGGGCTATAAAATTCAGGGTGAGGAGTCATTCTTTTCCAGCAGGGACACTTTAAAAGCTGACTGAAAACGATCCTTACTGGTTTACTGTACTGTGGGGGATTTATTTTTATTTTTTCAGGCATCCTTTACTGTTGTTGTTTGCTTTCCAAGAAAACGGTTTATTTAGTTGTTTTAAGGCAAAGTTTACCATGCTTCTAAGATATTTCTATGAGGAGAACAAGGGTAAATAAACTTAGACTAAATGATGCCACTTTACAAGTAAGCTCCCCTCATTTGTTTTTAGCGCAATAACATATGCTAACAAATATTTACAGGTGTTTAATTTGAAATGTTTAATAAATCAACTCCAGGTGAAATATATAACTGAACAGAATTGGCTGAATATTTAGCAAGAAAAACTAGTTAGTCTTTATCTTTGTTCTGTGGGTAGTAAACATTATTTAACCCTTTATAACTTATTTACAGTGGGTTACTAACATATCTATAAATTATTTATCAGCCATCTATATAAGGAATGTTGATGTAAAGTTCTACCGCATAAACTTAGCATTTCCTTGTTTCACTTCTGTATGTGGGTCAGAAAGATCCCTTCAAACATGAAGAAAATAGAGCAACGCAAGCAGTCCACACATGTGTGCTGGACATAAAAGAGGTCAGAGTAACAAGAAAACAATGCAGTCAAGCTAGGAGTATTGTGCTGCGAGGTAAAACTCCCACCTTTCTGAGGTGTACCTTCTCAACCTAAGACACTGAGGACCAGACATTTAGAAGATCCTCACTTGTGCGGCAAGAATTACAGTTTTGAGAGAACGCAGCACACAATGTCAGAGAGGCAAATGATGACAGACAAAGATTTATCTCCAACAGATTCAAGCCAAAACTTTAACTAGGCCACTTCGAAAGCTTCATTTTATTTGTTATTTAAAAGTCAAAGGTTCACTTCCTTGTCATTACGATTACTACAGACATAATTACTTCGCTCTGGCTACTTGGTGTCGAATTTGCAGTGAATAATTGCCATGGGAACAATTGAGATTTATTTGTTTATTTAATGATTTTATTTGTTTATTATTTAGCAAAAAAATAAAAACCAAAAATTATTTTTGGAAAGATCCCAAAAATTGTCTCACATGTTATTTTAATCTTTCTTCTTCCTCTTTAATAATGACATGAAAATGATTAAATTCAGTCCAAAAATCCCCCACCTATTTTTTAATAGGTGTTTATTTTTTCCAGAGCATAATTTGTGTTTATTTTTTACTTTTATTGTTATCACGATAGTAACACATCATGTCCATATCCTATATCTATGTCCCCTTGTACATTCAGAGATATGTATTTTATTTATTATGTATTTCCTTTTATTGTTGGTATTTTTGATATTACTGCACAACTTTCATGTCAGAAAAGCTCAATGATTGGATTTTTGAAGTCTTGCAGTTTAACTACGGCTGGTGAAACAGCCCCTACCATAAAAGAAAAAAAAATTAAAACAATACTTATTGACTTGACAAGTAGAACAACCATTTTTTCACATACATCCTGATTTGTTTGCAGTTACCTTTACATAATTCAATAATCACTTAAAGACTGTTATTTTTCTCCCTCGGGTTATCTTTATCTAATATTAGAATTTAGTTTATCTAAAAAACAGCAAAATAGCAAAAGCAGAAAATTATCTGTAAGTGTTTCTTTTTCCTCTCTCAATAGTTCTTGTATAATATCAAAAAATAAAGTATGAAAGAATCTTAAATTAAAGCAATGCAGTATTCTCATGTTTTTCTTTTTTAAGACTGATAAATAAGCAGGTGGAAAACAAACAAGAACATGGATGCAACAAAACGCTCAATTAATCATGTTGAAAAACCCAAAAAATCTGAATAATAATCACATGGATTATGTGTCTAATTTGCATCAGTGCGGCTCTTTGGCATACAGATTTTTTACAGCTAAGGAAGCCTGGAGAAAAACTATAAAAACAATCCGAAGCTTCCATAATAACGCGGTAAGTTAATTACGCGAGCAAAACCAACCAAAATCAGAAAAAATGTACTCTAGTCTCTTTGAACGAACTTTTATCAAGCAGGAAATATGACCAAAAGTCCAGAACTAATTTTAACATTGAGTCTTCAGTTAACTTTTTGAATCACACAGCACCGAGACTCTTTTATGGGATCTAAATGGAGTTCCGCATGGGACCCGAATGAACATTTCATTGTGTCGCCTAAGCACTCAGTCTTATTATTTGCTGGCTTGTCAGGTGGGAACCCAGAAGAATATTCGGCTCGGGAATGCCATCTGTGACTTTATCAATAGGCAAACTGGCAGGTGAGGGGGAGTTTGGTACAAACGTATTTGCACTTAAAGCAGTCTCAAGGTGACTGACTAAGAAAAAAGTGCACACCACTTAGATGATTAAAGTTCCTGTTAATGAAAATGTAAAAAAACAAAACAAAAGCCTGTGTGCTGTATTTTGTTCTTGGTAATATATATCTAAAGCAACAGTCAAGGTTGATTTCCAAGGTAAATGATGGCTTAGTGGTGACTTCCTTCCATACAAGAGATAGGATTTTTTTATATCTACAAAAAATCATATGATATCCAGCTTACCTTGGAGCATATAGGAGGACCAAAGGAACTCTCCATATAACACATATAACATACTCATGGCTTTGAACATTTGAAAATTCATGATGCTTGAGATCATACACTTTGACCTCACTTTAAGTTTATATCAGAGGTTGGAAGCTTACCTGAAGGACTACACCTTCACTGATGGGAAGCTCACATTTGGCATTGCTAACCTAATCTTACTTGAGCCTTTGTCCTTGGAAACATAAAACTTCTTGTATTAACAAACCAGTCTGATCTCATAAGCCAGTCTACAATGTCTCTGGCCATTCAAAGACAAAAAGTCATACTTTCAGGTTGGCATCATGACATGTCAAGTGTGCGAGAATCTTTTCTGTCATATACCTGTTCTTAAAACCAGTTGCCCGCTGGTCACACAGCGTATCTATCACAAGTTGCCTAGTAAGTGGTTCTTATTATCTAGAAACCCAGAGATGGACAATCATTGACCACTAGCCTTCCTTTGTTCCTGGTTCCTTGGGAAAATATACCATAATAACATAAAGGCATCATAGGACTTAAAAAAAGAGTGTTTGATGGCTAATACTAATATAATCCTCCTGCCTTGCATGTAGTTCAGAATCTGTTAGGATGATTCCTAGGCAGGGATGCCAAATGGACGAGGACAGTTCTCCAAGGAACCATGACATTTATGGAGTAAAATCGATGTATGCAAAACTTCAACATTCGTATTCGTATTTATATGTCAATATAGTTCCTGTACCCAAATTTCTGCTGAAATATTTGTGAGTCTGAGAGGATTCATCTAAAAGCTGTTTGTGCAAATTCTTATGATTATAACTCTATTTTTTTATGACTATGTACTCCTCCTTTCTCCATGGATACGAATTCAACTTTGTGGGTAAGAGTATAAAAACTTTTACAATGACGTCCCGGTGCGGAGTAACAGATCCTCATCAAACATTCTCTCCAAATTGAAAAATGGCGGTAGACAGTGGACCGGGTGGAGCAAAATAGAATAGAAGTACTCTATTCATCCCAGCGGGTAAATTACTTTGCAGTTGCACCACACAGACAAGAAAGTGCACACGATTACATATTTACATCTACTATTAAGTTGCAGTTATAAATAAAATAAAATAAAATAAAATATAAAATCCTATAAAATTTAAAAATGCTGTAAATTATAAAAATTCAACTTAAAAGCAAGCACAAGCAGAGATTCACTCAGAAATGTGAATAAATATGTAGACATAAGTAAATATATGTGCAGCAAAATGTGCAACAAATGCTGTTGTGCAAAATTGAACTGACCGTAATTATTGCAGAACAGTGATTTAGCTTTTATTGTCATGAATGTTTTCTTGAAAGTACATTTTCCTTGATAAGATTCAACTTAAGCAGAACTAAATATACCAGCGTAAAACATTAGTCAGTGTGAAAAGTACCACATAAAATGTTTTTTTAAATAAAAGTGACTTTATGACTTTTTTATGAGTCACTAATTATTTCAAGAAAAACAGGAGACAGTGGTCTCAAACTATTCTAAAATAAAGTAGAACTTTTTGAACAAAACATGTAAACATATGACATCACTGTATAAATTACACACAAGACTTACTTAACAGCAATAATGCAAGTAAATCTAACAAGTTAACTTTTCATCACTTTGAAAATGTCAGACATGGATAAAGATTCTTTGTTTCTATAGGAATGACTGATTATATACAGACCTGTTCATTCAGGTCTGTATATAATCAATGGAGTTTTTATAAACACTTATTTGTTGACGTATAGTGGATTGTTGTTTTCCTGTAAATATGGTTTATTGGTTTTACTCGCCTTGAGATGTGTATATTTAACTGTAGCTTGTTTTTCTCGTCAGGCATAGTACCTCGTAGCATTTTATTGGGCCATCTAAAGGGTTAGCCCTTTTTTTTAATTTACTTTTAATAAACTAGAGGCTCCAAAACATAATCTCACCCATTGTCCCCACGAAGCTGGAAACGGCCCTGTTTAAGATTATTTAACGCATTTTTATCTAAACTGTTGCTTTTTAAAAAAAAGTTGAGTCCATAGTCACAGGAACAAATTATAAAAAACTGAATGTTCCCTATATACATTGATAGTTGGATCAGATGATGGTGTTGTAATGGTTGGATATTGATAAACTGTTGACAGCTACATTGTGATATACAGTCATGGCTGAAAGTTGTGGTACCCATGATTTTTTTTTCCAGAAAAAGAAGTATTTCATTTTCTGAGGGAAAAATGGGAAATTTGATATAATTTTACACAATACTCCCAAAACATTTTATTGGCCCGTTTTCAAAATTAAGGGGTAAAAAACAATGTTTCACGCATGTGATGCTCATTTAAACTCACCTGTGATAAGTATCAGATGTGCGCATTTATTTTCGCTACTGAGCACCGTTCAGGACGGCTGCCGCCAGAGTTGCTCCGTGTCGTCTTGTCTACTTTTACTTTGTTCTACGTTTTTGTTACCTGTGTTAGTTTGTTACCTGTGTTAGTTTGTCTTTTGGGTATTTTGGCCTTCTTATGGCATTCTTAGTGTCAAATTATTTATTTCAGCAAATTATGCAGCGCGGCAAGTTTTTGGCCGCATTTCTGGTGGCTGGATTAGTTTTTTCCAGCGTGGCCCCGGCAAAGCACCGTCAGGCTCACATTGTTTACACAAGGAACCAACTGAGGGATCTCCGAAGGAGCGGAACGTACAGGGAGAGACACACAATCCCCAAAGAACTGAGGAGAAAGTACCGGGGCTGCAGAGCCGGCAGGAGACGGTGGCTGAGGAAGAGGAGATACCGGCAGTATCTCCCCTCCATCGTCATGGGAAACGTGAGATCGCTGGTAAAAAAAATGGACGAGCTAACGGCGCTAACGAGGAGGGACAGGGTTTTCCGTATGCCCGCCCTCCCCCCAGCTCCTCCAACGACGCTGTTAGCACCTCATTGAACACGTCCGTCCACCCTGCACCCCCCTCACACCACCAACTCTCCTCAACTGCTTCAACATCAACACAGCCCGCCTGCCCATCTTCATCTGAGGGACTCTCCCCGCACTCCTCCATAACCATCACCGCAGAAGAGGTAAGAAAAGAATTCAGTCGCCTGCGTCAAGGAAAGGGAGCTGGTCCTGACGGGCTCAGCCCCCGGGTGCTGAGGGGATGTGCCACCCAGCTGTGTGGGATCTTCCATCACATCTTCAGCTTGAGCCTGAGCCAGAGGGTCGTTCCCGACCGGTGGAAAACTTCATGTCTGGTTCCTGTGCCCAAGAAGAAGACACCTACCACACACAGTGACTACAGGCCGGTTGCCCTGAAATCGCATGGCATGAAGTCACTAGAGCGGCTCGTTCTGAAGCACCTGCGTAACATCGTCGGACCTTCACTGGACGCCCTGCAGTTCGCGTACCAGCCCCGGATGGAAGTGGAAGACGCCATCATCTACCTGCTGCACCGAGTCTACTCGCACCTGGAGGAGGCAAGCAGCAAGGTGAGAGTCATGTTCTTCGACTTCTCTAGTGCGTTCGACACCATCCGACCAGCTCTCCTCAGCAACAAACTCCTGGACATGCGGGTGGACGCTCCTCTGGTGGCCTGGATCAAAAACTACCTAACAGGCCGCCCACAATATGTAAGACTGCAACACATTACATCAGACATCATAAGGAGCAGTACGGGGGTCCCACAGGGGACAGTACTGTCTCCGTTCCTGTTCACGCTCTACACCTCTGATTTCAGGTTTTGCTCACAGTCCTGCCACCTGCAGAAGTTCTCAGACGACTCTGGCATCGTGGGCTGCATCAGCAGGGACCAGGAGGCCGAGTACAGGAGTGTGGTGGACATGTTCGTGGAGTGGTGTGGGCTGAACCATCTGCAGCTTAACGTCGGGAAGACAAAGGAGCTGGTGGTGGACTTCAGGAAACAGCGGAACCGCCCAGACCCCTCCATCATCAACGGCTCAGCTGTGGACATAGTGGAGGACTACAAATACCTCGGTGTCTACATAGACAATAAACTGGACTGGTCAAAGAACACACACACTGTCTACAAAAAAGGTCAGAGCAGACTGTACTTCCTATGGAGGCTCAGAACCTTCAACGTCTGCAGGACTATGCTGCAGATGTTCTACCACTCTGTGGTCGCCAGCGCCATCTTCTACGCTGTCGCGTGCTGGGGCAGCCGGCTGAGGACGGCTGACACCAACAGACTCAACAAGCTCATCAGGAGAGCTGGCTCTGTCCTGGGACTGGAACTGGAGTCTGTGGTGGAGGTGTCAGAGAGGAGGATTCTGAGGAAGCTGCTCAGCATCAAGGACAACACCTCCCACCCCCTACATGCCACGCTGACGGCCTGTCAGAGCACCTTCAGCCGGAGACTGAGACCACCGAGAGTCACCACAGAACGCCACAGGAGGTCTTTCTTACCTGTGGCAATCAAACTGTACAATTTTATTCCATCTGCAGGAGGGATAAATAGTAGTGTAGTTATTGTTATATGTTGATTGTGTACTGTACTGTGTTGTATGTGAGATGAGTGTGTCGTGTTTATTGTTATTTGATACTCTGTAACCCTGGCAAACAATTTCCTTCGGGATCAATAAAGTCTATCTTATCTTATCTTATCTTATCTTATCTTATCTTATCTTATAAATCACAACTGAAAGCAGATAAAAAGTAGAGAAACTTCGCATTGTGTGTGACACACCAAGCATAGAGAACAGAAAGAGGACTTGAGAACCAAAATTGTGGACAAATATCAACAATGTTACAAGTCAATCTCCTGAGATCGTGATGGTTGTTTTTGCGCACAGACAAGAACAAGATGGTACTCTTTGGTAAAGCACATCATGGAATGGGGCTTACAAGGAAAAAAACAAAGTACCTACAGTCAAATGTGGTGGATGTTCAAAGATGTTTTGGGGTTGTTTTGCTGCCTGTGAAACTGGGTACCTTGACTTTGTGCAAGGCATCATGTAATCTGAAGATTACCAAAGGATTTTGGGTCACAATGTTGGGCCCAGTGTCAGAATAATGAGTTTGCATCCTATGTCATGGGTCTTAGGACAATGACCCCAAACATGCTTCAAAAAGCACCTGGAAATGGATGCAAACCAAGGGATGGAAACCAACTAGTGCTTTTAATTAAAACCACTAGTTTTGTTCGGAGATTTTTTGTAACATAAAAAAAGTGAAAAAATATCCGCCAAAGGAAGTGGCGCTTATTATCAATGCTTAAGAACAATTCACTTAAACAAACTTCTTTATCTTGCTGACAGATTACTTGTAACTTAGTTTTGTCTATTCAAGTGTAATAAGATGTTTGCACTAGAAAAACATGGCAAAAACACATTAACAGAGTATAAAGAATCAAGAATCAAGAATCAGTTTATTTATATAGCGCCTATTTACAACAGGTGTCGTCTCAAGGCACTTCACAAAAAATCAATTAAAGTCAAAGATACATTCTAACAAATCAATTTGAAAAAGTTTCCAATCTAAGGAACCCCAGCAGATTGCATCGAATCATTGACTTGCAGCATTCACTCCTCTGGAATCAGCAGGCAGAAACAATGGCTTGTGTTGTCGTTGACTTTACAGCAATCCCTCATACTGAGCATGCATGTAGCGACAGTGGAGAGGAAAAACTTCCCTTTAACAGGAAGAAACCTCCAGCAGAACCAGGCTCAGTACAAGCAGCCATCTGCCACGACCGACTGGGGGTTTGAAAAGACAGAAAGCTAAATTAGAAGCACAGGATACTGAAATAAAAGAGTTTATAGCAGCATTTGTAGAACGTCACTGGAAGCATCTCAGCCCATGTTCACATCCAAGAAGCTGTCTCAGCTAACAGAACGCCAGCCCAGGTGTGGTTACTATGGAGAGAAGAACACTAAGAGAAAACAAAAAGTTAACAAGGTTGAAATAACGGTAACTAGATATGATCTCTCTTTTTAAGCTTCATCAGAACTCTTGCTGCAGCATTTTGGACAAACTGTAGACTTTTAATTGCATTTTGTGAACTTCCTGCTAATAAAGAGTTACAATAGTCCAGCCTTGAAGTAACAAATGCATGGACTAGCTTTTCAGCATCTATCCTAGAGAGAATATTTCAAATTTTTGCTATATTCCTAAAATGAAAGAAGGAAATCTTACAGACCTGTTTTATATCAGACTTAAAAGACATTTCCTGATCAAAAATAACACCAAGGTTATTTACATTGTCACCAGATGCCAACCTGATTCTATCCAGGTCAAGTGGCTGACTAAGCAATTTCTTTTTTATGGGTTCTGGTCCAAAGATAACAACTTCTGTCTTTTCAGAGTTCAAGAGCAGAAAGTTTAATGTCATCCACATTATTATGTCATCTAGACATGCCTGTAATCTACCAAACTGACTGGATTCATCGGGATTTATAGATAAATACAGTTGTGTATCATCAGCATAACAGTGGAAATTAACACCATGCTGTCTGATGATTTTACCAATAGGGACCATGTGTATAGTAAATAGAATTGGGACAAGTACAGAACCCTGTGGTACTCCACAAGTAACCTTACAATGCGGAGAAGATTTGTCATTTAAATGAACAAATTGGGATCTATCAGACAAATACGATTTAAACCAGCCTAGTGCTGTTCCCTTGATCCCCACAGTGTTTTCGAGCCTCTCAATGACGATATTGTGATTGACTGTGTCAAAAGCAGCACTGAGATCTAACAAAACTAGAATAGACACAAGCCCATTGTCTGAGGCCATGAGAATATCATTAGTAACTTTGAGGAGAGCTGTCTCAGTGCTATGATGAGCTCTGAAACCTGACTGAAATTCTTCAAATATGTCATTATTCATCAAATGCTCTCTCAGTTGATTAGCAATAATTTTTTCAAGGATTTTAGATAAAAAAGGAAGATTACATATGGGTCTGTAATTTATTAAGTATTCTTGATCAAGGTCATCAAGGTTTCTTAAGTAGGGGTTTTATTACAGCTGCCTTAAGAGCCTCTGGTATATAACTATTCACTAATGACAAATTAATCATTTCTAAAATGGGGGTAATAATAATAGGAAATACTTCTTTAAACAATTTTGTCGGAATTGGATCCAACATACAAGTTGAAGGCTTAGATGACGAAAGTATTTTTGAAAGCTCAGAAGGCTCAATTGGAGCAAAACACTTCAAACAGAGATCAGGCTCCAGCGCCACATTCAGTACCTCATTGCTTACTGAGGTAGTAGTTATGTTTGGTAGGAGGCAATCAATTTTAGTTTTAATAGATTCATTTTTATCAATAAAGAATTCCATAAAGTCATTACTGCTAAGAGTTGGTGGAATGGGTGGTATAACAGAGTTATCATTTCTCGTAAGTTTAGCAACTGTATTAAAAAGAAACCTAGGATTGTTCTTATTCTCCTCTATTAGTAAAGTAAAATATGCAGATCTAGCTTGGCGCAGGGTCCTTTTATACAGAATAACGCTGTTTTTCCAGGATAAATAAGACTCCTCTAAAACCGAAAATCGCCATTTCTTCTCCAGTTTCCTGGTTTTTCCCTTCAAGATACGAAGTTCTGAATTAAACCAGGGGGCCAACCTCCCATGAGTAATCACTTTCCTTTC
>JAVLVB010000968.1:2711465-2725035 GCA_032876305.1 Orestias chungarensis
TTGTTGCCCTCCACTGCGTTTTTCTGAAATACTGAAGAAATTAGAGGTGGAATGGATTCTTTGAAGGCTGTAACAGCGTTTTCCGATAGACACCTACTATAAAGACATTTTCTTTCAGATTTTAAGTACTCGGTGAAAAAGAACTCAAAAGTTATCAAAAAATGGTCAGAAAGGAGAGGGTTATGAGGCAGCACTAAAAAAATTTCACACTCAATGCCATAAGTCAGCACAAGGTCTAAAGTGTGACCAAGAGAGTGAGTAGGTGTTTGGATTTTTTGAGTGAAGCCAATTGAGTCTAAAATGGCAGTAAAGGCTACATTTAGACTGTCATTTTTGGTGTCAACATGAATGTTAAAATCTCCCACTATAATGATTTTATCAGTGTTTAACACTATGTCAGATAAAAAAATCTGAGATCTGATCTATAAATTCAGAGTAAGGACCTGGCAGACGATACAAAATAACAAACAGAAGTGGATACTGTAATGATGATATACAAACTTTTATTTTGATATTTTTTTACTAAATTGATTTACACATTTTTTACCAAAACAAAACAAACAGGAAAACCGCAGCCAGCGTCCTCTGAATGTGTTTTTTTAAATCCTTTGAAAAATGTACTGTGTTGCAGGTGGTTAAATATAAATGAAACAGGGCTCCATGAATATTTGAAAAAGGTGTTATTTACTGTATTGAGTATTGAAGTAGCATCCAGACAGATTTGCCTCACATAAACTTCTTCTGTGTGAAAAGCTCTGAATGGGGACCATAGTTCTACTGAGCTCTGGCCTTTACTTTCGCTCTCTCACACAGTTTCACTGCAGACAGAACTGCCAGGTCCTCGGTGAGCTGTGATTGACTTGACAAATGTGCTGTGGAACTGAGCTCCGACATAAACACCCAGCTGGCCTCATGTGGAAACCTGCAGACTTTTCTCTTCAACACGCCGCCGGCCCATCGATCACAGCTGAAATCTGAGGTGCCCATTGTTCTCAATAAAACAATAAACGCAGAAGCCGGATGTCACCGTCATCATCTTATGCACCTCTCTCCATCATCATTATCCCTTTTAATATCATTAGGATGACAATGTGAGAACAGGTGGGTGTCTTTATAACAGGACTCCTATGGACATTCCACTATAGAGATGCTGGAGAGTTTTAGCAGACTCAGGAATCTTCTCCTGTCAGAAAGAAAATCCTTATCAACTTTGCACTCTGGTGTCTACCTGCTGTCAAACCTGCTTAGAGGTCTCATTCCCACTGCAACAAGGTAACTACAATGGCCCAAAATGCTCTTGCCCTGCCATCTGGGTCCCAAAACATTCCTTCTTACACTACACCTTCAAAAGGTTGAGCTGAAAGTTTCTGCACAAATCATGCAAATCTTTTGTCTTCAAGTTGGTGGCGGTAGAACCAGAGCTACCAGCCCAACACCAGACTATGACACCTCACTGTTCTACACGCTTACTTTGAAAGAATCTGGACTATAGAATGGACAGCAGACAGTGATAAATCTTTTACTAAAGAACCTAGGCTGATAAAAATTTGACCTAAGTTTGACTTTTTTATGGCAATGTGATCGACCTAGATGTGATCTTTTCACCTGTGAAACAAAAAAAATGAATTTGTGCCGATTCCATAAGTTATTATTTAATTGCTTACACATTTTTAAGTTTTGAAAATCTGCATTCAACACAGTCATGTCACATTTCACACAGTTGTTGTGCAACTTAGCAAACGTCCAAGCTAACAGTATTTATTTGCTGGCCAATACAGCAAGTTATAAAAGCAGCATAATTAAAATGTCTAAAACCTCGTCCTTCATAAGTAACAGGGTTTTTTTAAACTGTGTATTAAAGTATTTGGAAGCATTTAAACAGATAATTATAGTAATTATACTATTAATAAATGTACAAAATTATAAAATTTCCTTTGGCAATAAATAGTTTTCTATGGTCTTCCATTTAGTCCAAATACTTCAAGATAAAGAAATATAACACATACTCTTTAACAAAGTGGTTAATGGTGATGCTGGGGGCAGGAAAGACCTCTGGTGGCAGTCCGTCCTGGAACGATTCTGAAGAGGCCTCTGACTGAAGGTTGTTGCTGAATGGTAATATCATGACTGTGTTGATTTGCTAACATCTCAATATCCACAGTATTATATCCTGTCACCATCACTGCTAAGCCACCTCATTTCGCTTCTGTCACTTCTGATTGGAAGGACGGCAATACTGGGAAAACAAGTCAACGGTGCTATCATCTTTGATCAAGTGAGCCAAACTGGAGCTATTTGGCAATAAGTAAGGCTGGTCTGTTTACTGGCCACCAAACACACCATCCTATTATGAAGCATGGAAGTAAAAGCCTTACGTTAATGTTTCTCAGCAGGTGACGCCTTGTGACGTTAGACAGATGATTCATGTCCATCTGAAAGAAAACTACAGCCTCTGAGAATATTAATTCATTTAAGGATGTGAATACTTTTTAAAGGCCCTGTAAATATTTTACTGTAACACGCTTTTTTTTTTACTTCAGATGTCAGACTAAGAGGAAAATGTTAAAGCTGCATTTTGTTTTTCAAACTCCAATTATGACCCACGCCACAGAGCTCAGTATTAAACATCCAGCAGAGACAAGCTTCCTGAATGGTGTGAAAAGCTGAACAAAGACTAACAAAGGGTCTTTAGGCTTAAAAAAAAAAAAGAATTGTAATATTCTGTTCCATCTGACTGCTTCTGCTGAAATAAGGCTCGCAGAAAACACAAGAACATGTATCACAAACAATTTGCCTTTCTGGTTTAATTACAGCAATATTGGATCTGTATTTGTGTCCGGTGTTTGGGGGGGTAGAAGTATGACTCTCATTCTTCTGATGATAATGGCACATCAATAAGCTGATAAGAGAGAGGTTGAGGGTGTGAGAGGATGTGGAAACGATTGGATCCAAACACAGCAGAACGGGAGGCAAGAACATTAGACTGGTACCTGCCGCCTAGTGGCGGCATTATGTAAAAATATTCAACAACAAAAAAATGTGTTCAACTCCTGCTGGATCATTGCATCTGTCAGCTCCAAAAGTTTCACATTTAAACTTTAAAAATCTAGATTTTTTTGTTCTTAATAATAATAGTAATAATAAAAGTAATAAAAATGAAACAAATCATAATAAAAAGAGTTTGCTGGTTACTGTGGTCCCAGTCAGTCTATGACAGCAGACCCGGTTCAGACTCAATGTTCTGTCCCTCAAGGTGATGATTTCTCCACAGAGTCCAAAGGTTCACGTTTGTGGGCGCGTGCGTGTGCCTGTTGACAGCGCTGGTGACGTCAGATCCTCTCTATCTCTCTCTCTGGCGCGCGCGCCGCGACCGCAGCAGCGCGCGGGTCTCCCATCAGTGTTCGGAGCGGAGGAGCAGCAGGAAGGAACGACGGGCGCCGCGCGCTCTGGTCAGGCTTCCTCGCTGCTTTTCCAACATTTATTTTTCAGCCCTCCCCTCTTTCCTGATTTATCCACTATTCGCTCAGAAGCTTTGGACAGGCTCGTGAAGGAGTTGCGGCAGCGCTTCGCCTGTGCGCTTTTGCGCATTCCATCGCGGAGGAATCCGTTGGTTCTCACGTCTGGACTGAGATGCGGCGGTTCCGTCCTGCGCGCGGATCGGCTGAGCGGAAACTGGTCTCTCCGGGGCGCTGACTGAGAGGAGGAAGCTGCTATGAAGGATTATCTATATTTCCAATTTTTGCTTCTTTTTACTTCCTAGGACTAATTTTCCTTTTCCTCCCACATTTCCTATTTTATTAGGACTTTAGCTGAAGGTCAGTGGAGAGGTGTGCGTCATGATCCCGTTTTAACACCAAACATGGACGGTGCCTCTTGTGTTTTTTTTTTTTTTCCTTTCCAGTGTGTGTGTGAATGTGTGTGTGTGATCGTGTCAGATCAGCTCCCTCCCTCAGTGTGCGCCCGATGCTCAGGCTGCGAACTTCAGTGCTGGAGGTAGATCTGTGGCTGTAAACATGCTGAGCGGCGTCCTGTTCCTGAGCGTCCTCACCCTTACCAGCCTGACATCGTCCGAAACGCAGAGCCGCAGAACTTCAGCGCTCAGAGACATCTGCAGGACGCGCTGCGACTGCGAGGAGCGCGAGAACGTTCTGAACATCAACTGTGAGAACAAGGGCTTTACCACAGTCAGCCAGTTACAGGCGCCCCCCAATAAGATCTCACAGCTCTTTTTGAACGCAAACTTCCTGTCAAGGCTCAGTTCCAACGAGTTTGTCAGCTATGGCAATGTCACCTCTCTGCATCTGGGAAATAACGGATTACAGGAGATTCAGACTGGAGCTTTTAGCGGACTCCGCTTCCTCAAGCGGCTCCATCTGAACAACAACAACCTGGAGGTGATTAAAGAGGACACCTTCGCAGGGCTGGAGAGTTTGGAATATTTACAGGCTGACTATAATTACATCAGCACCATAGAGCCTGGTGCTTTCAGCAAGCTGAACAAGCTGAAAGTGTTGATCCTCAACGACAACCTGCTGTTGGCTCTGCCTCCCAACGTTTTCCGCTTTGTGCTCCTCACCCATCTGGATTTACGTGGCAATCGTCTCAAGATGCTGCCGTTTGCCGGGGTGCTGGAGCACATCGGCGGCATCATGGAGATCCAGCTGGAGGAGAATCCGTGGAACTGCACCTGTGACCTGATCCCTCTGAAGTCCTGGTTGGACACCATCTCGGTCTTTGTGGGAGACATTGTGTGCGAGACGCCGTTCAGGCTTCACGGGAAGGACATCACTCAGCTCATAAAGCAGGATCTGTGCCCACGCAGGAATGCCGGGGAACGTGCTCAGTCCGCATCGGACTCTCACTTCCAAGGCGCCCCACTCCCAACCTACCACGCTGGTGTGGTCACCCCCACTCGCTCCCCAAAAGCTTCCCGTCCGCCAAAAATGCGCTACAGGCCCACCGCTCGTCTCTCAAAAGACAGACACGTTTTTGGACCCATAATGGTGTACCAAACCCGTTCTCCTGTTCCCATGCTGTGTCCCAGCGTGTGTGTTTGCACATCACAGAACCCCGAGAGTGGCCTCAACATCAACTGTCAAGAACGAAAGCTGCAGAACATCAGTGAACTGAATCCTAAGCCCACGTACCCCAGGAAGCTCCACCTGACAGGGAACTACCTGCAGATGATCTACAGAGTTGATCTGACTGAGTATAGCTCATTGGAGTTGCTGCATTTAGGAAACAACAGGATTGCAGTGATTCAGGAAGGTGCTTTTGAAAACCTGACAAACCTGAGACGTCTCTACCTTAATGGAAATTACATAGAGTCACTCTCTCAGTCCCTGTTTGCTGGTCTGCAGTCTCTGCAGTATTTGTATTTGGAATATAATATCATAAAAGAGATTCTACCACAGACATTTAATTCTCTGCACAATCTTCAGCTGCTGTTTCTTAACAACAACCTACTGAGATCTCTCCCTGACAATGTTTTTGGAGGCACCATGCTGACCCGACTCAACCTGAGGAACAATCAGTTTTCATACCTTCCGGTTCAAGGAGTTCTGGACCAGCTCTCGGCGTTCATCCAGATTGACCTGCAGGAGAACCCCTGGGATTGCACCTGCAACATTGTGGCATTGAAAAACTGGATGGAGCTATCCAGTACTAGTGTTGTGGTCAATGAAATCACCTGCGACTCACCCTCGAAGCACGCAGGTCGGCTTCTGCGGTCGCTTCGCAACGAGGCCATCTGCCCGGAGCCCAGCGAGCCGCCCCCACCGCAGCTACCTCCTCCTACAAGAGCCCCAACTTTCATAACCCCCGACACTGAAGCCACCACCCTTCCTTCTCCATCCCCTTCATTTAGCTCAGTGAGCCCAACAGATTCCCACATCCAGACACCAGAGTTGCACCCAGAAGTCCCCCTCTCCGTCCTGATCCTCGGTCTCCTTGTGGTTTTCATCTTGTCGGTCTGCTTTGGGGCAGGCCTCTTTGTTTTTGTTCTGAAGCGACGCAAAGGGGTGGAGCATGTCCCCACGGGCTCCAACAATCTAGATCTGAACTCTTTCCAAGTGCAGTATGGCTCGTACACCCCGGAACCGACCCATGACAAGAGCTCTGAGAGCCACGTTTACAACTACATCCCCCCACCTGTGGGCTCCATGTGCCAAAACCCAATTTACATGCAGAAGGACGGTGAGCAGGTGGCTTACTACCGCAACCTGAAGGAGATCAGTTTTGGGTCCCTAGACACAAAGAAGGACATCTTGACCCGCAGCCCCGGGACCTACACCATCAGCACAGTGAATTTTATGGATAAATCACCGACATGTGTTCTGACCACTCCAGAGCCTCCAGAGATGCTCTACCAAAATATCGGGGAGAGACCCACCAAAGAGCTGCCAACTGCAGCAGGTGCCCCGCCATTCACGTACAACTTTTGCACTCTGCCTAAAAGACCCTGCATTGTGCCTCCCTACGAGGCCGCAACGGCCCGGCGGCACATGACCAACCAAGACAGGTTTAACAAAAGCGTGCTGTACGGCACCCCAAGGAAATACTTTGGGCCGGAGCACGTCTCCAAAAACAATGAGCATCCGTCCCTGCTCCTTCCCGGGAAGCTAAAAACGGAACCGGACTACCTGGAGGTTCTGGAAAAGCATACGGCGATGAGCCAGCTGTAAAATAGCGACCAGGTTCCGTGCAACATCCATCATACACTGCAAAACCATAAAATGTTGCCAAGTATTTGGGTGTAGGTTCTTGTGCAAATCTCATAGTACACTTGAAATGAGACAAAATTAGGTTACAAGTATATTTTCAGCAAGATATAAGAGTTTATTTGAAATCAATATTACTTGAATATTGACATGAAAACTATTTTAATTGCTAATATCTTTCACTTAAAAGAAATCAACTGAAAACATTTGCCAATGGAACAGGTTTGTTTGATCAATGTTCAATAATTATTGACCTTAAACAAACTCCTGCTTAAAAGTTACTTGCAAGTTTTTTTTTGTTTTTATTCTTTTCAAAAGTATTAATGTGTTTGCACTAGAAACATGACAAAAAACTGGGTAAGGTTTATGTTTTTGCAGTGTAATCAGAGTTACTGTCATAATACCCCTCTCTATATATCTACCTTATCTATTGGTGTTCAATCCCAACGGAAGGACTTGCAGTGAACTGAAGCTCTTTATCTCCACCTGCTTTTCTTCTCCTTTTTTTTTTCTCTTAAACATGTATAAAAGGAATATAAGAAGTATATTATTATGCAGTTCTATTTTTCCTCCCTAAAAAGTATAAATTATTTCATTTTATTTCTAGAAAAAAAATGCAAAATAAATATTCTTTAAATACTTGGATAATGACAGGTATGGAAAGGACAGAACTGTGTACAAATGCAGAAATGTGATTTCAGTCAACGGATTATTCTTCTGACAGAGAGAGCCTTATTGTTCACAGAAGAAGAGATGCTACAGACTGACATTCCTGTACATATGTAGCCTACACAGACAAACGGTGAGTGTTCAGACGTCAAGGAAAAGCTTTCTCAAAAACCCAACAAGCAGCAAATCTTACTATTATCCAGGAAGTGCCTTTGCACTCATCTATTTTATCAACAATGCTCTCTGCAAAATGAAAAATGTTCCTCCTTTTCTTTTTCTTTTTTGAAAGTGGTGTATTTTAATGAATCAAAACCTTTATGTATAATAGATATATTTTTTTGTTTTAAACAAAAAAGGGGGGGCAGTTTAAAATGAACTGAAACTAAGCGTTTAATGATATCTAACAAGTTCTTGATAATGAGAACCATGTTGTTTATGCTTTTTGGTTATGAGGTGTTTTTGGAGGTGTATTGCTGACAGAGAACATTGTACGCTGTAGAGGAGCAATACAGTGCGGCAAGATTGCGCCATTAAATTTTCACTGAAGCACTTTGTCAAGACCCCAAGCTTCCAGGTCTATTTTTTTCTGTGTTGCATGGCTAGCAGTGAATGTTGCGCTCTGTGTGTGAGAATGAGTGTGTGTTTGCGGTAAAAACAGCCTCCCTGCTCCTTTTACACTGCAAAAAAACAAAATCTTACCAAGTGTGTTTGTCTAGTTTTTAATGCAAATCGCAAAACAGTTCCAGTTTACAAGAAGGCTCCCCTTCAAGATGGCTTATAAATAGTTCATAGATGTGTTATTAATTCATCTGTAGTTTATGAATCTTTCATAGGTTTTTATTATACATTATTTGTGTTTAAGAAAGGGACACAACTTACCGGTTTCTTGCCAAATAATGAGTCAAATGTGTTCACATATATATTTAATCTTGAGTTGATATATTTAACATTTCAGAGTAACTTACTACCATGTGTTCACAAGTAGTTGTAAGCCAAATTTAGCATAGGATATTGTTCTATATCACTGCATCTATACAAAATGTAAAGTTCACAGATTCCGGTTGTGCATTTACAGATGAATGAATAATATATCTATGAACTAGATTAATTGATTATTGTAATTTGGTACTGGTAATAGGTACATTCAATTTTTTCATATAGAAATCTTCCAATTGAACTAGTATTTTATTCAGTATTCAAGCATTATTTACTATTGCAGCTTCTAAGTCTTGCTGGATAATTTCTTGTCAGTTACTTTTGTCTTGTTTTACGTCTACTAAGACATTTTTAGTGGAAACCAGTCAAAGATTTGGCAATATGTTTTTATTCCAGTGTATTTCTATTCAAATGCAGTTGAAGTGAAGCTGGCCTTTAAATTTGTGTGGTCTTTTTTACTGCATCTTTCTCGTGTTAAAGGAGGAATGGGCTGGTATTACGACCACATTTTTCATGGAATTCTCAAGGAAAATATGGACATCTCACACAGACAAGCAGCTACTAATCTTATCAACTAATAATGTTAAAGTCTAACATTGATTTTAACTGTTAAAAATGAGTCAAGTATGGAAGAATCATGCTGAAACAGGTTTTACAGTAGATTTCAAAAATGAGGAGAATGTTTTTCTAAATTAAGGATTATTGAATTTTATTTATTTTTGGTATTGCACTATCCATATCTCCAAGGAGTCATTGTGGATGGTGATACTTTAAGCCAGAACCAGGTAGCAATCAGTCATGCAACACATCTAAAGAGGCCTCTGACTGACAGTGTAGATGCTGAAAGTCTGTCATAGCTTAAAATCTAAGGATATAAATAAAATATTTCACAATAACAAGGTTATTACAATGTTAGCAAGCACACCTAATTCATTTCATTTGGTTTTGCCCCTCGGTTGTTTAGCTTCCACTTAGTTTTTTTATGTTTTCCTAAGACATTATTGTAAGGGAAACAGCTTTTTAATCACAAGTTTTTGAAATCCTGCAAATTACAACAAATGCAGCCGAGCCTTTCTTTAGATTTGGGTGATCAGCGATTGGTCGAAACTGATCTCACGCAGCAATCTAACTAACCTTCCCCAAGATCTATAACAAGCTACTTTCCCTTTTGCCTTGCTGTGGGAGAGAGCTTACTGACCTACCATGCCCCCCATGTCCGCCCTGCGCATTTGTAATTAACAATATCCACCCCACAGTTGTCAATTTTGTAATTTTGTTACAAATATTAGGTTATAAGAAAATTTGTATCGGCCATTATCAGATTTGACATGTCAGGGTTTTTTGAGATTGGTGATTAGCTAGAAAACTGTGGTGCACCTCTACTTTTTTAAAGATTTCATCTCAGCAATTCCTGTCTAACTGAAATTAGCAGATCTTTTCCCAAATCCATTCTTGAAAAACTTGCTACATTTGTGGCTATACTAGGTTGTCTTCACCTAAAAAAAAAAAAGCATAATCCCAAGTATTTTTTGCAGTTTCTCGTACACATATCCAACAAAAAAAGACAAAACAAACGTACTTCAATAAACAGGAGCTTGTTTTAAGTCAATCATTCTTTATTTTAATGTTGCAATTATTTGTTTATTTCATTTATTTAGGTCTTTGTCTCAGCATTTTTTTGCCTATTCTAAATGTAAGAGTTTTCAATGGAACTAGTAACTTTTTATTTGTACTCAAAATGATTGATTTAACAACATCCCATATTGTGCTGAAAAGTTAAGGTTAGGTTCATTGTGTTTCAATATATTATCACTATAAGCTGAACAAAAATGCTGTTATAAATTTTGTGTTTTTCTGTGTTTTATTCTGTCTTATATTTTTATTAAAAAGGCTTTTTGATGAAGAGTGACTGCAGCTGTTTAAAATCAGTAACCATTCCAAAGCTGATTGTCCTCTTGTTCCTTATCTGTTGCCGGTTCTCTCTCTCTCTCTCTCTCTCTCTCTCTCTCTCTCTCTGTTTGGGAAATCTGTAGCCTTCTGCCTATGCCTGCTCTGAACCGACCATGGGTGATCAGCTCTTTGTTTAACATACGTCTGAAGTGGCTGATTGGCCTAAGGAGCGGCATGAAAATGGAGGAATGTTTTTTTTTCTCTGCCCATAAGCTTTAGAGTGGAGGAATCGCCATTAGCGGAGCAGTAAACTTTAGCGAGTAGCTCCCTAGTGGAGAAGCTGGCGAGCGACGTTGGTCAGTGTTGAAAATGTAAGTTAGTTTTTATTGGAAGCTGAGGGAGAAAAATCGGAGTGGTGATATGGATCTGCTGTAGATAAGTGAAAACGTTGCTTAATGGAGCTGCTTTGACATTGATGTGATGTGTGGTGAGGACAGAAGACACACTAGTGTTTGACTTTAACGTTTTAGAAGGATCCTCTCAAGACATCCCTGTTTTCTGTCTCTTAACTCAAGCTTACATTGGCTTTTTGTATTACCTGTGAAAGGACCTAAAAGCAGCCAAATTCCTCTCTTTCCCTCTCTGCTCCTCCTCCTTTTTCTTTTTTTACTAAGGTTTTATTTTTCTCTTCTCACTATCCGCTGGATCTGTGCTGGCCATTGTGTTGCTGTCCATGGTGCTGAAACGGTGACGGCAGCACCTTCCCATGTGATGAGGCAGGAGGTTTCAATTTCTTCCCAATGCAGCCATCAAACTGTGGGGCTTTTCTTTTATTATTTTCTTTCCTCTGCTTCTTAAACATTTTGCTTGAGATCTTTTCCGGAATAATAGGCGTGCCTGAGCCTGAGGGCTTTGGCAGTTGTGTTTATTGCAGCCAAGCTGGTTCGGTTTGCTGAGTTTCAGCCTTTTTTTCCTAATCATTGCTTGATTTGATTGCACTGAAGGGCAATTTTAGCAGTCTGAAATTTTGCTTGCTTTTTTTCAACTTTCAAGCAGATTTCACAGCTCCCTGGTGACTGTTTAAAAAAATCCTTGGAGAGTAAATGCATTTTAGATAGCTGAAAGGCTAGAAAGTGGTCCTTGAACTAAAATATGCTTCAAAGGCCAGGATGTGAGATCAAATATGAGTCTTTTTGTGAAGTCACATTGGCTCCCTCACAGTAAACAAAATGGTGCAGTTAATGAAGGTTTTTGATTTTTAGTGTAGTTTAATTCTTGTAAAATTCACTTGAAATCTTGTCTATCATTAACGCATATGTAACATTTTTTGGGGGATTGTACTTTAAGCCATCACTTTTCTATTAGGTTATATTTACATAGCAAGGAACTGTTCAGATTTCAGGCTAAATTCAGATTTTTTAATTTTATTTATTTGCTGAACACGAAAGTCAAATAGACATCACACAGAAGATCAATTTTTCTGAATTGAGATTTTTGAGAATTAGACGACCATTGTGTTATCACACACTTATGAAAATTACAGATAAAAGAGAGCTAAACTGGTCACTGCCTGCTTCGGCCATTGTTTCTGTCCAGATTTACCACATCTGGGTTCGTATGGTTCAGAGTTATGGTCCAAGTCGAATAAAATATGACATCACAGTTAGGACTGCATTAGATTTAAAAACTGTCACAATCTGAATTAGTTCCACAGTAAAACTATTCCTATTACTATTGGGCCGGCTGCTTGAACGTAGCCTTGAGCTGGTTATTTTCATTGAATATACCATCCTGCAAAATGTAATATATCAGTGACACTGTTTTTAGAGTGAGGTTCTACTGAGATGTTTATGAGCAGCTAGCATCTTTCCTTACTCCGCAGTGTGCCTAAAAAATATTATTTATATCTTCCTTTATAAAACTCTGGCCTTTTTTGTTGTGTGTGGGACATTTTTTTTTCCCAGTAATTCATTTTATTAGCGATGCACAACATAGCAGCATCAACACCCGATTTGTATCACTTTAAACATATTGGTCAGATAAGGACATCTGGGACAATATTAAAAATGTATATTTAATTTCATCTTATTTCTGTGTGGGTGTTCATGCCAAACTATGTGGCGTTCGAAGCAGCGCTAGGGATAGTGTATATACTATAGTATCGATACTAAAACCAAAAATATTAATAATATTAATTGCTAATAAAAAGCCACGCAGAAATAAAACTAACCTTTAATGATAATCTGAAAACGAACCATCTGTAACTTAAAACTTTTTCCATTTCACAGCTGATTGCTTCTTTTGCATTAATATATTTACTTTTCATCAATGTAGCTTTACTCTCATTAGCATTAGTCATATAACTGAGAGCTATAAGCAGAACCAACAAGGACCATCCGGTAGTCGGGCTCGGTCGTGGCAGCACCGTTCCAGAACTGACGTAGCGGGAGACTAATCTCCATCCATCAGGTTAGGAACTGGGACACTTACATCAGCAATTCTCAGTAGAATCACAATCCTTCCATGATAGATTATTTCAATAACCTGGTATTACCGGCCAGGAACCCCACTTTCACTGCAGAGTTTAGGGATAATGTTGTTTGCAGCTAAATTGCGTTCTATGAGCTCTGAGGCTCCAAACACCTGAAAAAAAAACAAAGTCGCTGCTTTAATGTTGTTTTGCACTTCCAGCTGCATGAAACAGCTCATTTACTGCAAATCCTGATACCTCAACATTTGCTACCTTGTTTTTAACCCCCTATCACTGTTACTCCAGGGGCCCCTCAGTGCCGTATAGCGCTCCTTTTTTCTACCCCTTCTCTTTTTCAGAAGCAAGTATCATGTTGCTTTCATCCGTGGGTTTCGGGGTGGAGAGACGCGCGGTGAGCTGCTGCGGTAAGCAAAGCTGCGAATGCTGTCATGCGGCCTTCTCTTTTAACAAGCTCCACCATTTCAGCTGTTTCAGTGTGAATGGAGCAGGATGAGGTGAGCGCAGAGAGAGAGAGGGAGAGAGGGAGAAAGGTCTGAAGAGCTGTTCATTCCTCCTCTTTTCGCAGAATGGAGTGATTTTCCTTCCTTGGGCACAATAGGTCCTCTGTGTCTTTTTAGTGCCAGTAAAGGAAGGGGAGCTCGCACGCACGCACAAATAAACACACTCACACACACACATGCACACACACACACACAGACACACACACAAGGGATGTAAGGGAGGGTTGTAGCATGTGCAGCCTTGCACACCAATGAGGACTGCTTTCCCCCACAGAACACTCTCCTCTCTTATCTTGGAGCCCTGGGACTCTCGTGCGAGTTTGTCTGTGTGTGTGTGTGTGTGTGTGTGTGTGTGTGTGTGTGTG
>JAVLVB010000968.1:2744747-2780218 GCA_032876305.1 Orestias chungarensis
TATATATATATATATATATATATATATATATATATATATATATAATTACCTATGTGTGTATATAAACACTTACAGACTTCAGTTTGCTCAGGTACAGTTCAGTGAAGACATGCATCTAATACAAGTTTCTCTCCTCATCCTCTGACCATTCCCAGTAATTCCCTCTGCTTCTCCAGCTCTGGGGCTGCTGCTGTCGAACGTCTTCAAACTCACATCTCAACATGTAAAAACACTAGTCAAAGGGAAAGGGAGATGAGGAGGTCTGAGAGATTGTGTTGGAATAGCCTATTGTCCTTGAATAAATGGGGCATTAAAGTAAATTAACATGTGTTTATTATACCTTTTTTGGGTACTCTAATTCAGCCCCAAGACATCCCATAAATGTACTTTGGGCCAAACAGCAATGGTTTGTCCATGCCTGGTTACTGTCTTGAAGAGTAGTTGCCTTTAGAGACTGTGATGAAGAGCTGAACTCCAGTCTTGGACATCTACCATTCTCCAACTTTCAGATGCTTATCTTCCCAAACACACCTAAATCAGAGCAAAATGTCCTTCCCAACACTCTAAACAGCTGAAATTGAACTTAATTTTGATGAGGAATTGAAAGGTTTGATTCAGAATGACTGATACCCTCCACCTCTTTAATTATATACACACATGGCAGCAAGATGAAAATAAACACCTATTCTGAACAGCAGCTCAATTTTACTTATCAAGGCAATACTGACATGTTAAAAACAGACTCACATCAGGTGTCCAGTTGGTACATTTACATGATGTATTTTTATTTCAATAGGCTTTTTATTCTATTTACCTGTAAACACAGCAAATATGTGTTGAATGTGTATCAACAGGGACTTTTGGAATACATGCAGTGCTTTGCTACTAGAGCAAAATGTGAAAAACTTGTAACCTGTAAGAGGTTCATTTAGAAAATTATACTAGCAAACGCACAATTTATTATAATTAAATGTATCAATATATATATAACCCTGAAACTTTATCAAAAACTCTTCTTAGATGTATTCTTTAACATAGCAGCAACCTAATGCATTTAGGCGCGAGGTGTGATTGGCTTTAAAGTTGGTCTGGTTGTGGTGCCAGACATGCTGGTTTGAACATTTCTAAAACTGTTCATGCAACATGTTTCAAATGTTTCAGGACAGAAGTGGAACTGACAAGCCTTGTGAAGTGTGGTATTAGTTTTGGACCCGTTAACCATACACAGATGTAATTGGAGTTGAAATGCTACCTCTATATTTACAATCCAAATGAAGACACTTTCACTCTGTGCACTTTTAGCCAAACAATATGTAATGGTTTTATTTGAACTCGACCGCTTTTATTATATTTTTCCCTTTCAGACATCTCCTAAACAGATTGCAAAACAACATTAATCACACAGGCCTGCCAGGTTCTACCGCAGGCTACTCTTTTGAACCGAACCCCAGATGGCTACAACAACAAATCACTACATTTTACCGTGGACTTTCTAGATAATGTAACATAAAGCAGAAGGTGAGCGCTAAGGTTAGCCAGAGGGGAAACCAGCCGGCGCAAGACTCAGACAATTACAGCAAGATGTACGTGCATGTCCGTAACCGAGCGGCACATTTCATCCCCCAGCCGCAGGCGTCGTGTCACAAGCTTATGCATTTGGATGCAGCTGCGGAAGGCTGTGTGATTTGATGCGATTGAAGTGGACAGTAAGGTCAGTAAGAAAGGGCTGTTAACGGAGGAAAAAGAAAGAATGGTTATAGTTTCAGAGGTCATTTGTGGGACCTTGCCCAGACAGAGATGCTTCTAATGGGCAGCGGGGTTGCAGAGTCACGGCTTTCTTTTACGTACGGAATGACCAAGCACCAGTAATAGCGTGGCTTAATCTTGTCACATGCCCGGCAGCTGGAGCATCTGCCACTGACATCAGTTAATTATCACAAACCAAAGCTTTGTTTCTGAGCTGTTGCTCTAATAATAAGGCCACTGCTCTTTAAAACTGTCCAGGGAGACATTTAAGCTACATTCGAACATCAGGAAAATGCAACACAAACAATTTTTTAGTGTTACCCAAAAACATCATCTGTATCCAAATTAGTATCTGATCTGTATGTGAAACTATTTCAGATACATGTCCAACAGATTTCTAAGCGCCCAAAGTCTGAACAGCAATGTTGCATTTTGTCCACAGCAACAGCAATGTTGCATTTTGAGCCACTGCTCTTTAAAACTGTCCAGGGAGACATTTAAGCTACATTCGAACATCAGGAAAATGCAACACAAACAATTTTTTAGTGTTACCCAAAAACATCATCTGTATCCAAATTAGTATCTGATCTGTATGTGAAACTATTTCAGATACATGTCCAACAGATTTCTAAGCGCCCAAAGTCTGAACAGCAATGTTGCATTTTGTCCAACTTTTACATTATTGATAAAATTGTTAATGAAAGTATTAAATGAAATAAAATAAAAAATTGTACTACTAGTGCAAAGACTTTAAAGGTGTTTATGTTTTTTTTTTTTTTTTTAGATTTATTTAGTTATTTTTACAAATATTTAACAGCGTTCTGGGAAACTACTGAAACGAGCACATTACTTGTCTTAATTATATAATTTTTTTCCTCTGCATTTTGACTCAAAAAGAAGTAGAATTATTTTTTTGCCTTATATTAAAAAAGCTCGGGTTTAAAATATCTATATTTTTCCGAGTTCTATTTTCAGTTAAGTATAAATAGACTAAAATTGGTTTACTTGATATTCATAGTTATTAATCCATGTCAACAGTTTCTGAACTACTATTGCAAATTCACTCAAAATCAAAGCACACCAAAACAGAAAACTCAGCCCTGCTTGCTTTACCTCAGGTTTCTTCTGATTCCGAATTGTTATGTATGTCTCATGTCATTAACATGAAAGTTTCATAACATGCAACTTGACCAATCAGACTGCAGACAGTATTTTAAAATGGTGCATATGTATCTTAATTAGTACCACACATGAAAGTGTCAGATTTTTAAGGCTGTAAAAAGGGTCAGATTTGGGGTGCTTTTTTCTGCTGTGTGAACGTAGTGTCTGTGATGGCGAAGGCAGCCTCTACATGATTTAACCTGGCCCTTCCAAACAATGTTGGGATGGCCTCCTACCCAGATCATGGAGAAATAACAGATTGATGAATATGTATCACATTTACTGCAAATAAAAAAAACAGTCAAGTTAAATTATGCACAAACTACTTTTCTTAGTAACTCATGTACAGGCGTATAATGAAAATCAACAACGCACGCTCTGAAGTACTGGAAAGAAAACTCTGAGCTTAGTTTATGTTCCATGAGATCTTACACCAAAACAAGTTCCTCTTTGGTACATCAGCACTCGTTGGGAAGTGTTTACTTAATCAGTGAGGAGCCAAAGCGTCCAGGGCTTGGTAAAAAAATTTGTTTTCACTTGTCTCTGCTCAGTTGTGCCACACCAATCTTCAGGATTCTCTGCATGGACTCTTAATTCCACCTCAGTAGAGGAGTATCCTCTCCTAATTTGCCTCTTTTGTCTCTAATGTTCCTCGTGTGCACCTAAGCTGGCTGTGTGGGTGTCTCCACTTTGTGCTTTCTCTCAGCATTATCAGATTTTTCATGTTTTTCCTGATTAAACAGGACAAACACAGATAGTTTTATAGTTTTAGGATTAGCTAAAACATGTATCTTTAGACTGCTTTGCCTAAAAGTAGAAGCTTGCTCTTGTTCACAAAGACTGAAAATAGTTACTTTTGGACCAAATGCAATATGATAATGGCAGAATTGTACAACAGGGATGACTGAGATATATGGAAGACATTCCTTGACTTGTGATCTTTTTAAACAGGATAAGTTTTGTTTCTTGTACCATCCAGAAATGTAGATTTTATCTTACCTAGCCTACATAATTTGATACTTAGGACAGAGAAGACATGCAATCCTATGTGTGTAGTTACTAATAAGCAGTCCAAGCTGAACCTCCCTCTTGAACCGACCTAGATATAATCGCCACCGCTCTTCTTCCCTGAGAATTTAATGTCCAAAAGCATCAAACTTCAGTCCTTGGCAGGTGGTTCCACAAGCCCAAAACAAGTGAATCTAAGGCCTGTATTACCTTCCCATACACCCAACGGGTACAGAGTCATGTAATTATTTTAATCAGGTGTGGACAAAGACACATCAAAAAGTTCCAGGACATGGAGCAACACTGAATTTGACATCTTTCGTAAATAGAACTGTAGAAGATTTTTAGCCTTACAGTAGTTGGATTTGATGATTTTGCTGTGGAGATAATCAGTTGATTTACTGACTTACTGAGCATGTGGGTTGTGACCTCTCCTCCATATTACGTTTTCTTTTTCAAACACTACCTAAGAATTTATTTGTCTGCACTGACAACAAACAAAATGGTAAATTGTGGTTCGTAGAGCAAACTGGTCATTTTCCTGATGTGTCTGATCATGCAGCCATCATCAACAAAACAATAGTGGGAAACAAAACCAAGCAAAGAATACAATGCACATCAAAGTAAAGTTGTGTAGTTCTGATATTTCACATCAGTCAATGTAAACATCCGAAAACAAACTTCTAAGAGCCTAAGTTCTAAGAGACGCTCTGCTTGCATGGCTGGGAAGTCATATTCTTTCTTGTGCAAAAGTTTACACCTGTGCTCCTTTTACTGCTAAAAGGTAGCAATATTGTTGTTATACTGAGTTTCCTAGAACTGGCCTTCGTTGTTGCTTTGACGTAAAATACAGGAAAATCAACGAAAGCGCTTTACTGTTAATCAAATCACTCTCAGGCAGTACATTTTTACTTACCATGACGTCTTTGTTAAAAACGTGCCTCACAATGCTTGCTCAGACCACCACCTCACCCATGTGACTCCCTAGGACAGGTAGGTATAGGCAGCGGAAGGAGGACTGGATTCAAAGCCAACATAGAAAATTAAATGTGCTGGCAGAATATTCTGGACATGCAGTAAAATAAATTCCCACCAACATTATCAAATGATTGCTTTGCAAGTCAATGGGAGCCTATAAATCATAGTTTAAAAAGGTTTTTATTCGACTTGGCATGACTTTAAAAGGTGCTCCTTACGTGCTTTCTTAAATGCCAGGCTGGAATGAACATCTTAAAATAAAAGATTAAAAAAGTCTCCCAATTGGATTCGGAAAGCAATCTACATCCGGATCACGTTCCCGTAGCTGAGAATCTCATCACCCAGATCTGTCTGCCTCAGACTCAGTGACCCACGCGAATAGTGCTAACTTATTATTGGAGGAACTACAGGGGTGTCACATAACATGTGATGACTATCTTAGTGGCCTTTTTTTTTACTCCTTGTTTGTGTTTGTGCACAAACTCGGCGGCCCTGCTAGCTAGTTCTGGTCGCCCACCGCGTTCGTGCATGTCAGAATCCCTGGACATTGCCTCCATGGTTATAGCGCAGGTTAGCAGCGAAAAACAAGCTGCTGGAGGGTGAAGCTGCCAGCTGCCGTGTGTATGCGAACCGTGCAGACATGATTTATGGCAAATATTACCAGGGCCCAGAGAGGAGGAGGAGGATAAAGGAGGAGAAAATGAAAGCTAGGGAATGCAAGGATGGGAATGAAGGAAAAGTCCAAGGTGAAGAGAAGGTAAGGGATGACGGCCTTTGCAATCTCACCAATGACTAAGATCAGCGCTGGTCTCTGTGTATTAAAGTGAGTGTGTGTATAATGAGTAAATCTTTCAGCACACACAATGTCGAGCGTGTCAAAATGTACACACACGACTGGAGCCCAGCGAGCGGCTGGGAACTTATGAGTGTGTCTGAGGGGTTTAGTCAGCCGGCGTCTGTGAGCGAGCAGGTAACGACGAGGGACTCGGGAAGGTTAAGTGTAACGGCATGCTGCCCCGCGGGCGCCGCCTCTCAGCCAGCACGCATTGATGTTAATACGGAGATTGATGGCGAAGCAGGAGAGGTCACCGGGATGAAAGACGGGATGAACACGGAGGAGAAATGGAGGGTAACGGCGGGGACATTAATAGAATGTGGGAAGAAGCAGGACTTCAGGATGGATTAACATGGAAGAGAGTGTCAGGGTGACTTCTGTAGCGATCCCACTCTCTCAGAAACAGCACCGCACCCCACAGTTAGTACTAGAAGTTAATGTTCTCTTAACATTTGTCATGCAAGGATTTAAAGAGCTGTTCATCTGCTTGATCAAACAAACTAACCCATAGACATAATGGGAATCTAAAACCATCAAACTAATCAGGAAGAGGGAAGATGATGTGTCCCAAGGGAAATAGTGGGATGCCTGTAATCCTGAAACTACACCATACCAAATGTATGGGAGTGGCAGCATTATAATATGGGGCTATATTGCAGCAGGGCTGTATTGCAAGATGGACATTTTGAAATAACATGTACAGACATAAGCCAGGAGGTTAAATCTTGGGTTTAAATGAGTTTTGTGAATGTTTTGGTTTAGACATCACAAAGCCTCGATCTCAGTCCAGTACAGAATTTGTGAAAAGATCTAAAAAGGTTTGAGCGAGTGAGGCAGAGTACAAACATGACATACAAGTTCTAACAGTAGGGAACTCCAGCCAAGTATTTTAAAAAGCTTGTGTAGAGAAATCCACAACACATGACTCAGGTTATGCAGATTAAAGGAAATACTACGAGTGAAATGTGTGCCCCCCTGTGGGGAAAATAATGTTTAACTGACCCACTTTGTGTTGAGGGACTAAAAAGCTTTTTAGGTTTAAACAGCAGGAATGAATCAGTTTGAATTGTGCCAGCTAGACAATCTTTCTTAGAACACATTAAACCATCGCCTGCATCGGAAGTTCTAATGCTGCTTTCACACTGAATGTGTCTGGAGCATCAAAAACGCGTCTAATGGTTCAAGTTGGACGTGTTTGCATTTTGTGCATGTTTACAGTCAGACACTCAAAGAGTGCTTGGCGCAAGCATGAGCACTTCCGGTTGCACCTCTGGTGTCTTCAGCCCGGGTCTTTTTGCACAATGGCGGATGAAACTGAGGCTTTATTTGATACCAAAGAACTCAGTGACAATAGGTTTTCTCAACATTATCACTTTCATGTGAAAATGTATCACATAACTTGCCCTGCAGCGAGTGTTTCGATTTCCAAACTTGAGCGTTTCGAGCGCCAGGCCCATGCAGAACGTTGACGCTCCAAACAAGCTGCTCTGGACCCCCCACGCGTATTATTGATACTCCTACATGTGTTTTCATAAACTTTGCATTTAAACTAGATGCTCTTAAAGCTCCAAATGTTTGGTGTGAACGAACCATTAGAAACATCTCGTATTGAGCTGTAGAGCGACCGTCAGTATGAATACAGTAGACAGCTTTTCAATCTCTGCATAGTAAGGTAGTGGAAATGGAGGTGATGAAGAGAAGTGAACGTCTTGGAAACAGTAACGAGGAGTTTGCAGCTTGGCTAAAAGGCTGACATGGGCTACATTTGGACTTGCAAAAGAATCTGAGTCACAGGAAATGCACTTCTAGTAGTTATTAGTGACTCATCCAGGAAGGAGAAGTAAAACTCACTATTTTTGGGGCTGTTACTATTACTAAGTGCTAATTTCAGTTTATTATGGGTGCAGTTGTTTTCGAAATTATAGCTTTTACTTCCAAATGCATTTGGAGATCTGGGCTGTCGTTTCAGCTTCAAAACATCCAGAGGGACGAAAAAGAGGAACCCTCTAGCATTTCAGACATGAGCTGTATAAAGTGGAAAATGCATTAAACACATAAAAAAAAGCTTTTTCTTTTCAACCATGAGGCGACATTTCATGTATTTTAATTAACTAAATCTGATCCACAATCTTTGACTTTTGATAAACATGGCCAGCATTAAAGTAAGAGCAAAAACTAAACTTAAGTAAAAGACAGCGACCAAAATCCCAAATAGGTATTAAGAAAACACGTCTGTTCATAACTCAATTTATAAGATCTGTAAATGGGATTTATACTGTATTTACAAATCTGATATTTTCATCTGGGTTTTCTACAGTTTTCTTAAAAGTCAAATTCAACTCTTTTTAAGACCTATTTAAGACCATTTTTATAAAAAAACGTAATATCTATTTCACCGACCTACCGGTAAAAAATTTTTTTTTTTAATATGTTCATAGCGTCATTTATTATTACTCAAATAAATTTGAAAACGTGGACCATGTAAAGCCTTATGGAAAAATAATGTAACATTGTAGCACAGTAGTGAGTGCAACTGTTATCATTTAAACAACTCTCGGCTGCAGATGCGACCTCAGAACAGTGCACACCTTAAGAAATAGCTCAATATTTTGAGAGGTCATGTTTTACTATAAGCTTAAAATCGTCTGAACAGCAAAACGTGTTAAAAAAGAGAGAAGGGACTTGAACCAATTTCCCTCCATATTAGGACGGGAACATCTCCACCTAACGCACTAGACTATCTATGTCTCACTGATTTGGCCTTGGGTTCATATACATGATAATGGTGAGATTATTATTATTATTCCCATTTGTTGCACAAATTAATAACTCAAGACAAAATTCTTCTTCTTATTATCATTATTATTATTAAAGTGGCTTGTAAATGATTGACTTTAAAATCCTAATCGTTTTTTCATTTCAAGGCTAAACCTTTAAAGACTCCATATTTACACATCAGACTGTGTTTAAATGTTAAACACAAAATGTTTGTAAATTAAACTTTAAAAAAAATCCGTGTACTTGTGTGACCACCAAATAAACTTTTAGCCAGAGTTAAAACAACTCCACAGCTAGAGTTTAATATTCAACCCCAAGTGGTAGTTAAATTTCAACATTTCCTGGTGTTAAATAACTAATCCTTTAAGGGGTCAAATTAACACTCAAAAGTGAGTTAATTTCACACTAACTCCTAACCGTTGTTAAGAACCGACTCTTAAAATATAGGTAATTTAACACTATTAGGAGTTCATGTTTTCTGTACACACACAATAATAAAGAACTTGTATCTACATATTTTTATTTTAAGTCACCTTGCATGAGGTTTAAAAAAAATGTCATGCTTGATTACATTTTGAAAAAGTACTAAGAACAGTCAAACCAAAATACATCTTTCCAGAAGACGGTCAAGTCAGTAGCACTCATAAAACCGCTGCATCTCTGCAGTCCAGAATTGTACAGCATGTATACAAGTGAAACATATAGAAAGAATTTCAAGAACTCTTAAATAAGATCAAATTATACAACCTTCAGATACAATGTAAAATTGTGAATCACACCCATATGACATCTGAGCGTCAGAAGGTTTAAAATGTTTTAATCTGTCCCTCTCTATAACCAGTATCTTCCTTGGTGTGTATTCATTTACTTGAAAAACGTGTAAATGAACATGGAAATCAGCTTTGTGCTCAACCAAAACGAAAAACACTTTGCCATTGTGCAAAACAATTGAACTTATTTAGCTGAAAAGGGACATGTTTTCATCAGAACCTGTGCAAACAACAGTCCAACACGATATTCAACTCCACAACATTTTACCAACTTTGTAAGATTGAGCGTGAATGCTGAATTCACTTTAAAAAATGGCCTGACATCTTCTGAAAATTCCAGGGTTTGAACACACTTTGATCGGGCAAGATTTTACTGAATTCAAGGACAAGCACTCCGAATGATATGCATGGCACAAATAACACAACGTAACATTGTTGTTGTGTAAGCTAACTACAGCTTGTTCAACAGCTTTGCTCTCAGCTTTTTAACTTTTGGCGTTTCATCCGTTGTACCTATGTCAATATTGTACACAGTTGTCTGCAGAAATGTGCAAAGGCTGGTCAGGGCATCATCATACTTCACACTGAAGATAAAATGTGCCTTGAACAATTCATCAAATGCACCTATGGATGTACATGACTGACATGGTAGAAGTTTCTTGTCTAAGACTATGTAAAAGGTGAAAACCTGGGCCTATGAAGTCCCAATAGCAAGAAGATATGGCTGACAGGTTTCTGGAATGGTCAGTAGATGATCCTCAAGGCTATAGCATGACTGAAACACACCAAAACATGACTGTAGGAATTATTTAGTCACATAAGTACAAAGTATCCTTTTAAGAATAGAACTGTATTGTTTCGGAAAACCTTGTGAAATCTCACCAGATGATCTGTTGCCTCTCCAACACTGATCTTCTTAGGCCGCTTCCTACCAGCTGGTTGTGGTGGGAGAAGATGCAAATACACCAATTATTTGAAAGCATGATGTTGACAACATGACGGCAATAAAATTACTTTCCATGTTCCATGAACATATTGAAGAGCTGATGTTATTCACTGGATTAAAGCGAGGGGATTCATTTTTATGCAGACATAAGAAGTCAAATACAAACATCTGAGAAGAAAAGTTTCTTCATGAAAGTAATAAAAAAAAAAACACATACACACTGTAATCTGAGGTACGTGCTGACCAGAATTACTACATTACTCTTTTGATGACTGTGTGCTGACTGTACCTGGCTCCTCTGCAGTGTCTGGCCTTTCATTCAGAGCAGCTTTTAAGCGCTGTTTTAAGAGGACAGTCTGTTTAAGGGAATGGCCTCCAGGATGACTTTCTCTTTGAAACTGGTGTTCCACTTTTCAAGGAATCTTGAAGCAACATCAGCTCCAAACACCAGGGAGAAATCCTACAAAATCTAATTGAAAGGGAAAGTACAACTTTAAAGACTATGAGTTTCTTTCAATAATAATAATTAATAAAATCTACATTTATTACTTACTAGTCCTTTGACATCCAGGAAACGAGGAAACATTTGTAGTACATCTACTGAGCGCTGTGGATCATGTACGATCGGATGACGGTAGCAGAAGGTTTCCTTGATCTTCTGGAGCACTAAGTCACGGTCAGTTGTGTGCTGAAGGTGAGATATGGCTTCAATACAATCATCTACCATTAGCCGGTCATCCATGATAACAAATATTCGGTTGATGTACGAACTCCTGTGAGTTCCACTTTATTCTTAGTTGTTGGCATGGATCTGGATTTACGCTGCACAGTTTTCATTTGCCAATGAAGAAAGCCTGTATTGCCCTCAATGTCATAAAAGTGTTCCTGAGAGGAAAGCATTATGCCGTGTTGGAAAAAGAATAGCTTAGCAACAATAGTAAGTTTAAATGTATGATGTAGTACTTAAGGCAAAATACTTTTTTAGAGTAGGGGTCCTTCAGAGATGGGGAGAGTGACACAATTCCAAGGGCCTGGAATTTGTTGGTTGCTTTATTAACAGCTCTCCTGCAAGAGTGAAAGTGTTATTTATTTGCCATTTTAGATCAATCAAAATAAAAAAAGAACAGATAATTTTTCTTAAAGCATGTTACCCTTCTTTTTCATGCATGTGAGCCACAATAATGTTGACCATTAACCGTCGGGTGGAATTTTTCAAACTTCTGGTATCCTCATATTCTTTAATCACAGTCATACCAGCTGGTTTTGAAGAGAGACTTTGCTCCATATTCTAAGAGAAAACAAAAAATAAAATAAAAAGGAAGAGGTTACAATATTTAACTAAATCAGTAAAAATCATATATTGAGAGGGGAATATAGTAATACTGGGTACTTTTTAAGTATTTCTAAAACATTACTTTTTCTGCCAGAGCACTGTTCAAACGGGGATCAATCTGTTTTGTGACATCACTTGTCTCACTGCTGAAACTGCTTGAGACAGACAATGTATCTGTCAGGCATGGTAAAGAGGTCCTTTCAACTTCTTGCTGCAGGACAGCCAAATCTGGAGATCAGAAAATACCACATTATGAAACATATAAAAACTAACGTAAGCTAAAAATTAATAACTAGCCATCCATTTCTTGATGACTAATCATCAAAATATGACATTTACCCACCCAGGCAAAAGTATCAGACACTTCATTCCCTCTGACTTAATTTTGGAACAGCTGATACTCATGCATGTTGGGGCGTTTCCAGTAGTGCAACTGAAGATCGGTTGTTCTAGTCAACGGGAAAGAGACGCAGGCAATATTAGGTTGGCGCTTTGGATTCTCCATATGGCCAGTCCGGAATAATTTTGAACGTTTTCCAAAAAACAATAAAGACATTTGAAATCGGAGGTGTGGCGTAAGAGCGTGTGAAACAGATCAAATTCATAAGTCTCACAGCTAATCCCTGAGAGTTGGCGGACCTAAATCTATCACACCGTCCGACCCGGAAAAGCGTTCATTCTTAATGATTGGTTCCGCCGCTCTTTATTTAGGTTATTTAGGTTATTTTGTCAAAGCAATAGCGGTCGACAATCCACGTCTACCACACATTTGAGGATAATACGGTACGGAAAAGTTATATTCTGCAGAAATTTAAGACCCAGATATCAGAATTCAATACTTTTTTCAATACTAAGTCTTTTTAAGGTAGTAGTTTCAATTTCATAAATTCAATGCTTTTAAGACTTTTTAAGATCCTGTGGGAACTGTGTTTTATCCTCTCCCTTTTGGAGAGGCAGCCTAAATAATTTAGAGGATGAAAGTCCATCACAGAAGCTCTGATCTTTTTCCTGAATTGTACCACTTCCACATCTGGATCTAAATCAGATAAGTTTCTGACCTCAGAACTTTCATGTCACATTAACGTGATTGTTATAAGATATGCATCATAATTATTCACCAGAAGAAGGTAGACCTGCTAAATTTGGATGTAAACAATGACTGAAACAAGCAGTGCCAAGATTAGCTTTGTATTTTATCAGCTCCTAGACTTTTTATTTTTGTTTATAATCACATTTTAGCACAAAAAAGTCTAAACAACCATGTTTTTTGTGTACTGTAGCTTGAATGTGGTTTTGAGTGTTGTCTGTTGTGACTGCCAGACCCAAAGGACACATTAAAGCTTTAATAAGTTCCTACAATGTTGCACAATTTCTCTTCAGGCTTTTAATGTGTTCTTTGGTGAATTGCAGTCTCTTTAGCTCAGCCCAACTTTTGACAGTAGAGAACATCTGCTGTGAAACTCCAGTTGAAATAAAACAACCTTTTCAAATAAGCCACACTGCTTTCCATGTAAAAACAAACATAGTTAAGACTTATATCATTCATAATGAACTGACTGAATGTAAAGTAGTGAAGATTTGGAGTCAGTGATGGGAGAGAGCTAAAGATTAGGGTAATGGCATGGACCCATTCTAACTTTATCACAAAATATAAAATATTATTATTATAAATTATTAATACCAGTGAAAACATGTAACAAGCTATTTAGACATTTTACGGTTTGATTCCTGTGGTATTAAGAATGCTATTCTTAATAAGGCATTTTCAATTAAATAAAACTGCCTCATTTCACATGCCAGTAACAAACTTCTAGGCTAAATGGATCTTCAAGCCTTACAAATGATTTTTGGCTAAATAAAGTGTTCTGTGAAAAAGTTGAATAATTTGATTAGTGAAGTTAGACCTGAAGTACCAAAGTTTATTTCAGTCGGTCCTTTGTAGAAATTTTCACCTTCATGAATCAGACAGAAGAGAGATGCAGTAACAAATTAAAGCTCATTCATTTTGGGAAAAGTACTGACTCAAAATGGTTAAATTGTACCAAACTGATTGATAACAGATAACTATTGTGCTAATGTTTATCACACAGTTGAAATGCGATGTGTTGGAGAGATTTTATTGTAGGTGAATTATAAAGTCCTTATACACCCGGTTTACTTACCACTTGTCAGGAAGAGGTTTGTTCTTGGCTAGTGTGTTAATGTTTCCATCCTGTGTTTTCTCTGGAGGTTGTCCTCAAACTGGAGCTGCTGAGCTCCAGCTCGAGAACTCCTCTCTGACGAAAGCATTACACACCTCTCTACAAAAAGATTAGGATTCAAGACTTTCACTCACCAATGCCAGCCGCTCCTTTGACTCCCACATCACCCGGGGTTCGCTCCTGCTTGCAGTCCGCTCTCCGACCTCAACCGACAGCCTCTACCAATCATTCCCGCCCCTCTCTCTGGATCATGCCGCTGAGCAGTAACACACCACAACTCAGGTCAACCGGATCCGATCATCTCTCCCTGGTGGTAAACTGTCCATCTTCCAAGTAAGACCCATAACCGTAGGTCCTCCTGTCATCTCTCGGATCAGTCTACTCACCTTTCTGCCTCCCTCCAGAGTCCCCCTTGTCCCCGCAGTTGCTCCAAAGATCCACCTAACCATATACAAGATAATTTTCAATAAACAAACCTTCCTGATCAGTTGTCTCTTGAATTGTCTTCCTTCATGTGGGTCAGAGCCTTTACTAAAACCATGACACCATAGGTCAGAGGTATAAAAATAAACACTATTTACTTCATAGTTAGCATGGAGATCAACAGCCAGTTTAATTCAGTTAGGTTCCATTCTTGGACTTCTCTGGACCATTGGCAAACCTTGATTTCAGTTAATTTGTTCTTTACTGGTGCTTATCACTTATCCCAGCTGCACTCCAAAATACCTGGTTAACTGTTTTTCTAATGTCATGAAGTGAAAACGGTAAGGTCGATGACTGTTGAGTCTGAAAATTAGCTCTTAAGAATTTGACAGTTTCTCAGAACATTACCAGCCATTCAGTGTGAAAACCATCAGAAATCCGTCTGACTGAAATAATGATGAAGCGGAAATGTCATTAACAATACAAGCACAGTTCCTGGACTCTAGTTTTACCACTTGTAGTTATTAGACTCTTAAATGCAGAACATAAGAAGGGAAACAATTTTTCAAAACTTGTTCACCCCTCAAGAAATTAAACAGGAAAATAGTAATAAAGTATAATTAAAGATATATTCCTTCCCTTTTAAAATTTTGAAACAAACAACATGAAAAAATACCTTATTTTGGTCATTATGGGCAAAGCAGGTATAGAAATAATTTCCCTTCATGTAACTGTAAAAAAAACAGACGTTTCAAAAGGCTGTTGTGGTTTTCTTTTCCCTGAAGGTTCTCTGTTGTTAAGCGTCCTGTTGTCCCCAGCACAACAGGGACCACTGGCATTGGCCCAGGACCTGGCCGACTCTGTCCTGCAAATACAAAGAGACAGCTTCAGGGGAAACAGTGATACAAGATAGACTGGAAGTAATAAAACATTAATCCTAACATCTGATGAAACATTTAAATGATACGCTCTTTTAGAAAACTAGTCAAGTACATACAGTCAGTGGGAATAAACTGGTCCTTTTGACTGTCAAAATAATACATTAAATATATGCATATTTTTCTGACTCTACTTTTAAGAGACGGCTACACATAAATGAATGAATTTTTGGCAATAATTCATATTTGGACTAACACGATTTTTTCATGTGGATTTCGGTTTTTGTATTTCTCACAGAATCTGAGGTTTCTATTCTTTGTTGATACAGTAATCAGACTTTCTCCTCAATGTTCCTAGGTTTGGCTGGTAATCAGAAACATTCTTTTTGCAGGTTGTGAGTTCTACTCTTGGCTTCTCTGAAGCTTCAAAACCCAACCGGGCTAAAACAGCTTATTAACCCAACAGGGAAACTCTCCTTTGTTACAGAAACAAAAGAATTGAGAACATGAAGTTGTTCTGCTTCTCATAAAAGATTATCAAAATCTTTGTAGGGATCTCTTTAACTTGTGAATACGATCCCTAGTGGGTAGTTGTAGGGTTGGAAAACACTAGACATGATCTGACTGCGGACACTTTTTAAACTCCTAAATATGTAGACGAAATGGATAACACGTTTAAAAACGGCCCAATGGTGGTAGTCATATTAATGTCCCTAATAATACAAAGCGTTTTTTCTTAATTCCTTCATTGGCTTTTTGGAAGTACATGTATTGTCAAAATGATGGAAGGTTAGATGAAAAAAGAATCCATATTTAAAAAAAAAAAACTAATTTGATTTTTCTTTTGTAAAACACTTTTTACTCCTGTGGTTGAATGGTGTTTGTGCTTCAAATAGTGTTTCCAAAGCCTTGCTGAACATGTGAACATGAAGAAGTGTTATGACTATGTGACAGTGCTTCAAAAAAACAAAAAACAATCAACAATATACTTGCTTCAATATTTGATCATTAAATAACTGGAGTGGCTTAGACACTAACCAGAACTCCCTTTACCAGGAAATCTGATGAATCATTTGAATAGGGCTGTGGACAAGATCAGTACTAATGATGAAGGATAAAGATGATCCAAAAAGCTGCAGCAAGAGTTCTGATGAAACTTAAAAAAGATTTTACTATTTTAGCTTCCCTTCATTGGTTTCCTGTCAAATTCGGAATAGATTTTAAGATTCTTCTTTTGACATATAAAGCCCTCACTAATAAAGCTCCATCATACATCAGAGATCTGATTACTACTTATGTCCCTAACAGAGCACTTGGCTCTCAGACTGCAGGTTTACTGGTGGTTCCTAGAATCTTTAAAAGCAGAATGGGAGGCAGATCTTTCAGGCTCCACCCCTGTGGAACAAGCTTCCAGCTTCAGTCCTTGAGGCAGGCACTCTTTCCAGTTTCAAATCTAGGCTTAATATGTTTCTGTTTGATGAAGCTTATAGTTAGGAAGAGATAGAGGAGACAGCCTAATCCGGTTGGAGGAAGTACTCAGTCTTGACAAGTGTTTCTCCTTTGCTCTACCTTCTACATGTCTCACTGTAAAGGGTTAGCGTTTTTAAGCTGTTCCCATAGAAATGCTGAGATAGGCATATGCTGTCATAGGCTTAGACTGCTGGAGCACAATCTGACCACTTCTCACTATGCTACTTTGTTCCTTTGCCCAATCTGCTTTAGTTGTCGTTATTTCAACCTTGTTAACCTTTTGTTTTCTCTTTGTGTTCTTGCTACACCTTCTGAGGCAGCTTCTTGGTGGAGAATATCGGCTGTTGGTGCAGCCATTAACTCAACGTTCTCTATGTCCTGCTCATATTTTTATATATATTTTTTGGCTTCCACATTGTGGCGGATGGCTCTTGTTCAGCTTAATTTTTCTTTCTGTTAAAGGAACGTTTTACCTCTCCTCTGTCGCTACATGTATGCTCACTATGAGGGATTACTTTAAATCTGTGCTAAATGAATAAACTAAGCTGAATTGAAATGAGCTTCCTCCATGAAAGGGCCAGACTCAGACTTGGAGATAAGATGAGGAGCTTTGTTGTCAACCTGTAAGTTTTGCATTTTACCTCCACTCTATGACAAAATGGGGGGAAAAAACATACATCAACTCAGAAACTGTCAAACACTTCAGCTACAAGGTTGAACTCAACATTTTAGCCAGGAAAAGTAGAACACCAAAGTAAGCACCAATTTAGCCTCTGATTCATGACTGCCATGATTCATTATCCACCATGCAGTTCCAATATAGCTCTCCTTGCTACTGAGGTGGTCACAATAAAAGTAACCTCAGCTTGTGTATCTCTCAGAATAAAAAGTACATTAGAAGTCTATGTGAGAAAATAACAGGAACATGATGGCTGTTTTTTTTCAGTTATCAAAACTAATCCTTGTAAAAGTAGCTACAACTCTTTGTCTGCAGAGAAAGAAAAACAAAAGCATTTTACTTTGCTCGCAGAGGTCTGAGGATAGAGCAAAGAAAATCCCAACATCCTGTCGATATCCTGAGGGCACAGACCAGCAGGTGACTTCTTAGATGCTTTCGGCACACACAGCATGTGTTATTAAAAGCATTACAACAGTTCCACCATGGATTACTGCCGTGCACAGAAACAAGTCATCACAGCCGCCCTTCTGTCTGTGAACCTGCATATCTCATCAGTTAATGAAAAAGAGAGAGAAAAGAAAAAAAGCATGGCGCCTAACAGGATTGGGGCAGAGCTAATTTGAAGCTCATGTGGAAGAGCACAATATGTGTGGATGACTGAAGCGAAAGGGCACAGTCTGGACTCATTGTGAAACCTGTTGTGTTCCTCGGCAGAAGCCTTCTCCAGCTGGAATCAAAGGTCATCAGTTTGTCAGTGGGACTGACTTAATGGGGTGATTTATTTCTCGGCGTACAGTAAACAGGAAACGCTGCTTTTAAATGTGTTCACCTTTGGTCTTTGGGTTCATAGAGCAAAGGTCCCTGCTGGTTACTCTTCCCTTTTCCATGGGGGATCAGGATTCATTTTTTAGCCTACATAACAAGACTCTGATGTACGTACAGGAAGTTGTTCAATTTGATTTAAAGTGACAACTGGAATAAAATAATATACCATACCATGTTGCTAAAAACCATCCGAAACGTTACCAAAAAGGTTGAATGCAGGAATTAAATAAATATCAAGAGCTTTTCAAATCATGCTCAATGTGTTGTGCAACACTTTCACACCACCCGTAATTTACCTAAACACGGTCAACGTGAAGGAAAGGATGCAACATTTGTAAAAAGCTTTGAAATAATAGAGGTTACATGTTTAACATTTAAGTAAACAATTTCTCACTAAATTGGTATTTTTTTACTGAAATATCCCATAAATTTCCCATGTGAAACTGATGCAGATGCACATGTTTATTCACACACACAAGGTACGTATGCATAAGTTTAGGTAAAGCAAACCAAATGTGATATTCATGTATTTAAATAGGCCTATGAAATTCACATGTAGTTTAGATTCTCCCCACATTATTGAGGATTTTTTTATGTGCTACATTATTCCTTCAACTATTACTCGCATGTGCAAACATGTAGAAATATGTAGGCACATGGGAAAAATGTGTGAAATATCAAATAACAAAATGATTTAATATTTCATCACAGTCACTAAGTGTGGAGGGAAAGCTACTAGCTAGCCTGCTGGAAGCAGATAAAATAGCAAACGCAGGAAAAAAAGCAAAGCAACAACATTGGATTGTCGCTGAAGAAGTTTAATTTATGCACATTTTAAAATAAGAGACGCGTCAAACACTCAAAATGCAACATTGTGTCTTAAGGACCATACATCTAAGTGCAATACAACAAAGCGCCCAAACTTCTAGCCTTGGTGAAGCCATATTAGGCTGCGTTCAAGTATGATCATGATGATCGTTTCCATTAAGCGTTTATTTTAGTGCTCATTCCCACTTCTAGCTGAATGCAACTGCCATCAAACTTACTTAGGTCTACGAAATAGAAGAAGAACATCGGACACGGAGCAGTGCAAAACGTATGGGAGTAACAATTGATGCTCCCATCTGGAAATTGATTTTGAAGTTTTGAACACTGTCAGCTGACCGTATTTTTACAAGATAAAGGAAGAAAAGGATAAAAAAAAATAAAAAAAAGATTGGCACTGGTTGCTTCAGGCATTGTTTGCTGCAACATGTCTGGATTCTGGTTCAGAATTATTTTGCAAGATCATAACTATTGAATATGTGTTTAAAACTGGAAAGTGGTAAAATTACATTTATTTGAGTCATCTGGAAAGGATTATGCAAACGTCTTACATGGTTTCAGATTTAGGTCAAATGTTCCTGCTGTCTGAACGTTGCAGTTCACACAGCAGGAGCAGGTTTACTGGTATTACAGGCTTCTTCAAATGTGGAAAATAAAGGATTTTCGGAATACACTAAATCACTTGATCCATCCTATGTGTTTCCCAGTAGAAAACAATATCCAGGCAGGTGCTGCCTGATCTGTTCATAAAAGTTATTATATCTCCGGGAAAAAGTCAAGATGCTTAACAACCGTGCAACGGTGCAGTACAAATCACTGACATGTTATTTTGAAGTGAATATTTATGTGAATGAAGATTTGAATAATAAATATACATTATTTGAGCAGCATTCTTAATACAAACTCGTCCTACTTTCATGGATACTAAATTCCTACATTACTAATCTTATTCTTCAGGAGTCTTACTGCTTTCAAATGATTGCAAAATTAAATCTAAGACAGAATTAACCTTTAAAGGCAATCGTAGTTTGAAAACTGCACTTCATAAATGTAACAATATATCCTGAGTTTACATCAGTTTGATGATCAGAAATCTTTAGGTGATCAGAATTGGTCCAAGGTTTGACAACATGAATGTTAATAACTTTAGACCTGAAAACCCAGTTTATCCCACAAGGAAATTCCTTCTGAAGCTCATTAGACTGAAAATACTCCAGCTGCCACAAAACATCAGTGATTTGACTTTCTGAAGGACTTGAACAAAGACTTCTCTACTTTCTGATCATGGGACTGTTTAGCACATTAAATATATACTCTATGACACCCAGGAGTGTCAGCCTTGTCAACAAAGTGAGCCAGATATAAACTCTACCTTTAGATGGAATACGAGACAACTTCAACAAACGGTAAGGATTTGTTTTGATGAAAATTACATTTCTCTTTGTTTTCCATGTCAGCAAACTTCTATAACAATTTACATTATGCATAATATTTTTGATTGGTTCTTTTTCTGATTTTAAGATCAGCAAACTCCCACTCTTAAAAAGCTGAACATCTTTACTGATGAATGGAAATAGGCTTTATTTATGTCCTTAGGTAAGTACTACAAAGACAAAGCGACATCTTCAGAAGGGGACTGATGTAATGTTTGGTTTTAGCAACATAGTTGTTTTGACTAGAGTTTCTGTTTTCAACCCATTTTGCTCATTTGTTTTTATTGAAGATTAACAAAAGGTTTTTGTATTTCCGTATCATCTGTCCTCACAATGTTGTGAAGAATTGTAAAAGTATAATAATTGTATCCATAGAATCTTCAATTGAAGAATATCATTTTTTTTTTTTTTTGGTTTCTAATTTCAGGGCTCCACACAAATGCAGCCTCATATTTTTGCATAGGTTTCCATTGTGGAACTATATTTCAATAAACCACAACATTCCAACCAAGCTTTTGTCATTCATCAAGAGGATCATTAACACATGATTGTTGTTCATCTCTCATATTAAGTTTTACTTTCTTCAAGGGAGAACCTATCCACTTTATTAACAAGGAAGATAAATGTCACCCATTTCCAAAGTTTTGCTTCCTATTGAAAGATCTATTTCCAATCTTTTCAGCTAAAACATCTAGTTTCATTTGATTTAATTTTCCTTTGGGATTATTAAAGTATTTTTGAGTTTGAGTTTGAAAACAAATCCGAATTGTCCAACTTTCATAGATGGTCTTAAATCGACTACACATCTGGTGTTTAAACATTAATTGATGTGGTTCATAATTTTGCACCAGAATGTGAAAGGCAATTAAAGTTAGAAAGTCACACATTTGCTTTTTATTAATTTTTTTCAGCTTCCTTTATCTAGGTACCATCTTGTGGCGCTGCTATGTGACGTCTACCTTCTTCTTGTTTATTTGTGCTTTCTTTTGGGTAGTACGTTTAAAAAGGAACTCTGGTAGCTGTCGCATTCAATTTGTAGTATCCACAGCCACGCAATATATATATATATATATATATATATATATATATATATACTAAATCAAAATTTGCATTAAAACTTGCAGTGTCAACATAGCCTCAGTTCGCCCATGTTTTGTGAACAATTAAGTGTGAGTCCTGTTAGTGAGTCGTGTCCTATACAGAGTTTGTTTGTGTTGATATGTGAGCTAAGCTGAAACAAAAGATTCAAGGGTTATTTAAAAAAATGCCTCTAAATATCTTTACATAGGTTTTATAGAGAAACATGATTTTCCACCTACTGAGCAGCTTCTATGTATTACCTCACACGAGCTGTTGTAACTGCATGTCAAGGGTGTTAATATGCATTGGTGTACCCATCCATCCATCCATCCATTTTCTGTACACACTTGTCCCTATTGGGGTCGGGTGGGTTACAACGGGGGAGAGGCAGGGGGACACCCTGGACAGGTCGCCAGTCCATCATAGGGCAATACAGAAACATACAGGACAAACAACCACTGATCTAGGCTTAAAACCTTCCTGTTTGATAAAGTTTAAAGTTAGGAAGAGGTAGAGAAGACAGCCTAATCCGGTTGGGGAGGAACTCAGTCTTGACAGACGGTTCTCCTTTGCTCTACCTTCTTCATGTCTCACTCTATAGGGTTAAGTTATTTAAGTTTTTCTATAGTTATGCTACTATAGGCTTAGACTGCTGGAGGACAATCTGACCACTTCTCTCTCTGCTACTTTCTTCCTTTGTCCAATCTACTTAGTTACCGTTATTTCAACCTTGTTAACCTTTTGTTTTCTCTTAGTGTTCTTCTCTCCATATTGACCACACCTGGGCTGGCGATCTGTTAGCTGAGACAGCTTCTTGGATGAGAACATGGGCTGAGATGCTTCCAGTGACGTTCTACAACTGCTGCTATAATCTCTATTATTTCAGTATCCTGTGCTTCTAATTTAATTTTGTGTCTCTTCAAACCCCCAGTCGGTCGTGGCAGATGGCTGCTTGTACTGAGCCTGGTTCTGCTGGAGGTTTCTTCCTGTTAAAGGGGAGTTTTTCCTCTCCACTGCCGCTACATGCATGCTCAGTATGAAGGATATCTGTAAAGTCAACGACAACACAAGCCATTGTTTCTGTCTGCTGATTCCAGAGGAGTGAATGCTGCAAGTCAATGACTACATGAATCTGCTGGGGTTCCTTAGATTGGAAACTTTTTCAAATTGATTTGTTTATGATGTATCTTTGATTTTAATTGATTTTCTGTGAAGTGCCTTGAGACAACACCTGTTGTAAATTGGCGCTATATATATAAACAGATTCTTGATTCTTGAGACTGATACTTGATACACACACTCACACCAAAGAGCCCAATCAGCCTAACAATCATGTTTTTGGACTGTGGGAGGAAGCCGGACTACCTGGAGAGAACCCACCCATTAGGGCCGGCCCAAGCCTCCATGGGGCCCTAAGCAGTTTTTGGATTTTGGGGCCCTCAATTTCAGTCAATATCACTTGTTAATTATTTACACACTTACAAATAATTTAAAGCAACTGTAGCAGTGTTGTTTAATTTCTGTTGACAGCCTGACATGTCTTTACACACGTATGTGTTATATGTTGAAATTATGCCATTGCTTAATGTCTAAAGGTAAAATAATCAGAAACATAACAGACACCATTGCAATAATAATATGAATAGTATCAAATTAAAGCTGCAACCAATGCATTCCTGATAAAACCCAAAACGGTGAGGGTGCGTGAAGGTTGGCAGAGAGAAAAGTTAAACGTAAAGGAAATTAACATTTTAGTTCTTCACTAAGTCATGAGTATAAATCCTACTCTATAAGGAGCTAACTCTTTTGAGTGTGTTTGGATTAGTTTTTTTTTTTTTTTATTAGACAGATTTATCTTCTAGCCTTTGCAACACTTTCTAAAAACAAACAAAAACATAGTTTTTCCCTTCAACAGATCTATTTGGTTTCCTAAAAGAAGGCAGTTTTAAAGATGGCTAAAAACTCTAGAAAAATCCTCTCGAAGAGGGATAAAAAAATAAACACAGCAGAGTTTAATACGTCAATGCCCCTCTCACTCCTGTTGCTGACAAGCAGCATTCAGAAACAATTACGAGTAACTGATATTTGAATGATGATAAAATGACTAACCCTTCCCCCCCATCCGAGGACTGCTGCTCAGCTGTCTAAAAAGGTGCGCAACCCCTTTTTCTTGTTTACAATAAACCCTAATTTACCTATCTGCATCACCCGTCACTTCAGTTTTATAACCAGCTAATAATGTCTGCTTGTTTAATTCTATAAAAAGCTGAACAACAATATTGGTGCCTTGTAAGCAGCGGTACCCGGAGAATAGATACGTGTTGTACTTTTACTTCATCCTTGTTTTATTATTGGTTTATTTTTTATCTGAATTCTTATGTCACAAACCACCAATTGCTGTTACATTTTCAACCGTCGTTTTGTTTAAACAATAGATGCTATTGTATCATGTTATAAACAGCTGTCAGACTAGTAAAAAAAACAAAAAAAACAGAATAAAATAAATCGTAAATATCACCCAAATACTTAATGATATGGACGAAGTTACCTGAAATGAGGTAACCCAAATGGAAACACAAACAATGAATAATTAGATGAAGTCACTTTTAAGCCTTTGTAAACGTATGGAACTAAAACTATGTGCAAAAGATTTAGTTAAAAACAAGTACTGGAAATAAACACTATTATTGCTCACATTTGATTTCTATTACCCTGGTCGTTCCTCAATAATATGCTCTTGGGGGCCCCCCAGTGGCCTTGGGGCCCTAAGCCAGCGCTTAGTTCGCTTGTGCCTTGGGCTGGCTCAGCCACCCATGCACAGGGAGAACATGCAAAAACTCCTTGCAGAAAGACCCAAGACCCAAGTTGGAATTGAACCCAGAGTCTTGTTGCTGCATGGCAACAGTGCTACCCACTTTTTAGTCTTTTTGTTGACTGTTGAACTATGTTGAATCATTTACACAGAGGAACCAATTATGTAGGGGATTATTATTTCAGGCTTTTAGCTATATTAACGTTTGTATTTAATCAATATGATAATATAATTATTGAAATAATAAAAGCTTCTAATTAATAAACAGGGCACCACCACCTGAGAATCAGAAAATAATCAGCCAAACATGTTCAGTCTCTCATCAAGATGTGTTCATAATGTAACTTGTAGACACTGGTTCGTATCTCACATTAAATAAACTGTAACTACTAACAATCTACTACTATGGGTATGGATAAACAAAGATGAAATGGAATAGTCAATTAATGGATAAAGCTGGAAAGAACGAAAGTAACAACAAGTAATCTATGAAAAGCAGTAAAACAATAAGGAGAAAGCAAGCACAGCAAAGTGTTGGCTCTTATGGTAACACCAAGGGGTGATGCTCTTTTACTGTATTGTTTCATAACTCTAACAAAGAGTCATAAAACAACAGGTGGTCCAAAGAGCTTCCAGGCTAACTAGCAAAGGGCTATTAACCTAATTTAGCTGTAAAGATAGACAATAACCAGGGGGTAACCCTAGTGGCCGGTTGAGCTACACAATCCCGGAGAACTGGAAGCTAAGCTTGTACATAAAAGTGATTGTCAACCAAACAAAGCAGCATACAATAGTAGATATACATTGCTTTGTTACCTCTAACCTTTAACCACTCCTGGTTTTGATTTTAAACATCTATCTCACTGTGAGGTGGAATATTTCATGAGCCACCTCATGCAGAACCTGGTTCAGAACTGGAAACTCAGTAGGTCCAGGGAAAAGTCAACACATACAGAAAACTGTTCTGGTATGGTGCTGCTTGTCCATCAAAATGGAGCTTGCACAATAGCAGCAAGATGCGGCTTCGTTGATCTTGTGGCGGCGAGGCCTTTGTCGTCATAAAGGGCTTCTCTTTGTGTCATGGAGAAACAGGATAATCAAAATCCAAGGCTACTCAGAAACAGACTGGAAAGTTTGTTTTCTCCCTGTCCACAGGGTTAAAAGGGATTTGATGCACAAATGAATTACCTCCTTTAGAGATGATGCTGTGGTGAGGCAGACTATACCACCACAACCCAGTAAGTCTGGTGGATTTGGTTCGAATTGTTTAATGGGTCCCAACAACTAACTAAAGCTCATGAAATAACGGAGGTGCAAACATAGAAAATAATGTTGATCTTGCAGCGTCACATTTCACGTTGAAATAAGCAAAATTATTACTTGTTTTGGTCATAAATGTATCCTAACTTTTAAAGCAAGATCTGCATTGAGACTATTTTCCCTCCATAAAACTCATTAGTAGTCTCTCTACAAATGTAGATGGGTAAAAAGCTTCTGAAGAACGTTGTTTGGATTCCCTGCTATCAGGATATTGGGATTATCCAACAGAGACGTGAGACATGTTTGGATGAGTGTTTCAGAATTGCTTCAGGAGAATAGCTTTTTTTATGATGGTAATACTCTGAAAAGGAAAGAGAGCTCATCTAAGGGAGCTGTTTAATATGTAATTTAAAATAGCAGCCCTGGTAAAATATGACATCAAGGTTGCTTTCAGGACGATTGACAGCCATGTTACATCTACAGAAAGCACATGGCTACATACTGAGTTTCACTAAGATCATTGCTGATGAGTTTGGAAAGTCGGACTGACACCCAATCAGATAGATGGATTTTTTTGTTGTTTTATTTCATAGACGCTCACTCTAGATTTTATGGGTATGGTAATATGGTAAAAGTGTCATTTTTAACCTTACCACTAAGGTACAATCGGCGTAAATATTTTAAACTCACTGATTTCTATGCTCCCCTGTATAATAGATTTTCAAAATAAGTGAATCTCCATGATCTCGTGGGAGCTTTGCAGCTTTTTATAACTTGGTGGTGATGCATTTACCTACATTAGGTTCAGTAAAAATCTAAAGGATTTATTAAATCTAAATAAACAGTCAGATTATCTTGATAAATGTTCAGGCTGCCCGAGGACAATCTGACCTTTTCTGAGGTGATACTTTTTTTTTCTTCTATCCAGTTTGCATCACTTACTGCTTTTTAAACTGATAATATTCTTGCTCTTGCTCTTGTAGTCTATGAAGATGAAATTAGGCCTGTGTTATTCATGTAGGGGCACAATCACTGGATTAATGATGTTATTCAGGTAGTATGGGTTTGTCATGGTACCATTCACAAAGTGTAGGGCAGTTCTATACAGACTGGATACCCCTGCCCACACTGTGACACTGCCACCACCAAAAGCTGGTCTGGTGACAACAGTGGCTGATGCATAGCGCTCTCCTTACGATGACGCCTGTGCCTGCTGGTGTGGTCAGGTACCCTTGCAGGTCGTCTAGCACACTGACCACGCTGATGTAAAGGGTTCCGAATGGTCTGACGTGAAACTGGATGCCGGGGTGTATTTGCTCTGGGCTGGATTTGAACCCATGACCTCAGAGTGCATGTCTGGTGACATTCCATTTGAGTTATCCAGCTGCAACAGAGTGCTCATACATTTTCAACAGCTCTGGCATCCCGTGTTTACTGCCAATACAGCCACTGGCAGCTTCTGCATCACAGTCTCCAGGCTTTCAGTTAAGACTCGGTCTGAGGGACTCGTTTTTGTATGGGTTTAAAATCTTACTTCAGTATTACATTACTTGGGCAATGCAGTAGGCAGCGGTTTTTTCCCCTTTTATAACTTTGAGCACAACTCCTTGATGTCGCAGTAAGACAGGAGTATCTCTACAACTGTCTTTGCTTGAGATGGTTGTCTGAGGCAATAAGGAAGTGCGTAAATCTGTACAACTTCAACAGTAGATCGAGTGAATCTCGCTGTCCATCTCTGGGACCAAAACGCTAAAACTCCCCCTGCTCAAGTCTCATCCCACTGATTCCTATTCATTTTCTGGCTTCTGAAAACGGAAAATCCAATTCACTTTTAGCTCAACACTCATCATTTAAATTTATCACTCTGTAGTTTTTATCTTTATTGTGTCAAAACACAGTGATGTGATGATGTACACTGCAGTAGGAGGGATTTAACCGTAGGTCACCATGGTGTGTCTTCTAGACTTTTTTAAGGGTGTGTTCCAACAATAATGATCCGCAACCAAGTGATCACATTGTTTTGCTTTGGCATCACCATGTTGGGTTTTTTAATAAAGCCTTGGCTTTGGAAATATACCATGATCAACTAGCAGAAATAAAATCCAAAATGTTTTAAATAAAACCAATCTTTATTTAAAGGTCAATGAACTTGAAGGTTCAGATTTGTTAACTTTTTATGGCAATTATTGGAATGTTTCTGTCACTAGAGATATCTTAAATTATGCTGACTTTTCTTGTTTTAGCTCCAAGTTTAGCAATTAGTTTTTACTCAAAAATGCTGAGACCCCAAACCACAAAAACGTGCAATGCTCCGGCATTTCTGCTGCACGAACATAAATATTTAAGGCACTACCTCCTGTAAACAAGCACGCAAATCCCCAATCAAGGGTAAGGATGTGCCGATTTAAAGTTCACAGCTTGTTTTTTTCTGTTTGTTTTTTTCTGATACAAATTGCCCAGTTATTGCAAAGATACAGCCCAGTTTCCCAGAGAACTCTCTTATGAAACTCAAGTTTTCAAATTGACTCAAATTAAAGAGATTAGTTGTAATTTATCTTCTGGTGTTCGTTAATATATTGCAAGGTTTCTGGTTTTACTGTTTTATAATGGTGACAGGAGGAGTTACTCCCTCACAGTTCAACGCAAAAATCTCCAAAACCAAGCATAAAGTTCCTGATCAGTCAAGTTTGTTTGTGACATTTAGTACAACAGTGTTATTAAAACAGCAAGCAAACATTTCCGGTATCTGGATATGAGTCATTTCCATCACTACAAATGCGGTTAGATCATATTTTTATTAAACTATTCATGCCAAAGCTTCACAGTTTAAATCTGAAATTTGACTAGGCCAGTCCAACACGTATTCTTAGTCATTTAAGGGTATCCTGCTGCAACACCTAAGACTACTGGAGCTTAGAGAGTCTAAGCTCCAGGATAGACAGGACAACAATTCCCTCAATTACAGAAGTCAGCCAAGGAGCAAAAAAGCATTTTTTCCAACTTTAGGTCATAATTCTGCATTAAAAGAAGCCAGGCATGGTAAACCCCAGCTTTCCTGATTTTGTTATGATCTGGTGAAGGCTCTCAGATCTCAACAATTTCAAAATCCATCCACAATGGGCTACATCCATTGATACTTCTTTTGTAAATGTTACTCTGCTATGTGACGTGTATGTTCTTCTTAAACCCTTAAAACAGAAGTCTGAAGGCAGTCACATTCAAATAATAGCATGAAGGATCACGAAAAAAAAAAAAAGAGTTTGTCAAAAATTGGGAATTAGAATGAAGACATGATGTGTGAATCATGCATGCAGGATTGAGATTTTCAGTTTTGAGCTGGAGTCAATTGATAAAGACCCCATAATTGAATTTGGTCTTTTTAGTGGATGGCCTCTCCCTGTACCAACATGACACAATGTCAATAAAATGTCCAGACACTGGTGAGCAAAGTTGCTGGGGAAGAAAAGAAATGGACTGGCCGGCACAATCTTTTGGACAAATTGGATTGAGAACAGCTAGAAAGTTAGAAATGCTCACCTCAGACAATACCTACAAACCCACATTAGAATCTTACTGAACGGTGCCATCAGCCCTTAGTCAGGGCCAACAACTTTATTAAACATTTGTTACAAAACAAGTGTTGGGTTTGTTAATAAAGTTCATGAGAACAAAACACCTTTTGGTAATATAGTGTATTGTCACTCAAGAGTGTAATTACAACTTCTGTTCACTTGTTCAATAAAAATAGGATTTAAGTTTTAAATATTGACTAAGATGAATTTTTTTTTTCTGGCTGCACCTTCTACAGTAACCTGATAAAAACCTATGTCTCTTATAACAACAAAAATAAATCAATAAAATAAAGCTAGATCAACCCTCAGGTCTTGTGAGCCATTTCAGATCCCTGGATCGTAATTTAGGGACAAAAATTAGGTCGATTAATTTTTTTGTGTGTAGGTAAAATACAAAGCATTTATCTTTTTAAAACAATGTCTGTTGGGTTTTCCTATTTTAATTGTATACTTATTTGAAAAAACATCTCTGATGGTTGTTTATTTTTAGTATTACTTTTGGTTTGATAATTGTTGACCCCCTAACAAAAACGTTTTGATGCTTTCAAATTAATTGTTTTACTTTAAATTGTCTTGCTTTCTAATGGCCTAGTCAATATCCTGGTCAGCATTTATCATATTGCTTATCATCATCATGTTTAATTTATTGTCATGAGAATTGTGATTCATTTTTCCCAAATTTCCATTATAGTAGTTTTGAATGTGTGACTTCAGAGCCAAGGGTGGCTTTTTGGACATTTAACAGTTGCTCCTGCTTACTTTAACTATATTCATAACAAAGCTAGAAATGGTTTAAAACATATATATATATATATATATATATATATATATATATATATATATATATATATATGTATATATATACATATATATATATAATAACAGACACGTTTTAGCTACGTTTTGTGAGCAACAGTGACTTTGATTGATTTTGAGTTGCTACAGGTATAAACTTATAGTAAAACTAATAGTTCTTCAGATGTTTCAAATCCAAGAACTATAGAAAAAAATACAATACTTGTTTTTTTAAATAAAGTTCAGTATTTTACAAGTCTATGCTCTACTCCTCATGGGAAATGCAATCTTCATTCAGGCAAAGCACTTCCGCTTCTGTCCACACTGAACCAAGAATCAAAAATCACTGTATTTATATAGGGCCAATTTGCAACAGATGTCTTCTATAGGCACTTTACAATCATAGATAGATGCATAGATACATCATTACTCATGCAAGGAGTTTGCATGTTCTCCCTGTGCATACATGGGTTCTCTCCGGGTACTCCGGCTTCCTCCCACAGTCCTAAAACATGAGTGTTAGGCTTATTGGGCACTCTAAATTGTCCTTAGGTAAGAGTGTGTGTATGAGTGGTTGTTTGTCAGAGAGATTTGAATGTAAGGATGGTAAACACTTTTTGTCTGTAGTTGTGCAGGATTTTCAAGACAGATGACATTTTCTTTATTTTTTTGTAGATATGTTGTTAGTCTGTAACTTAAAATATCAAAAGAAAACAATAACAGTTTTGGCTGTTGTGATTTCCCATTTATTTTGCTGTGACAAAATGTGAAAAGGATCAGAAGGTGTTTGTAACGTGGCAACACAATTTTCGTTTTACCATTACTAACTGCATCACATATGTGAGTACAGATCTGACATGTCTGATGCGACTGTTGCAGCGTGGTCGGCCGTCAGAGGCGCCCCTATGGGGAGCTGCTACAACACATTGATGGATTGATGAAAGTCCCCTGATGCTATCTGAATAATGGAGGTTGCCCACGTGGCAATCCCTGCTGGCATGGCTTTATTCAACCTTTTAAGCCCGTATCAGGTTGTGAATAGGGACATTTCCGCTAACGTCTCCTCTGAGCTGTTTTGCATCAGAGCCTTATCTGTCGAAGCGCACCTCGTTTCCGAAAATCAGCCAGGCAGTCCTGAGGGAGCCTTGCTTTGACAAATCTTTGAATTAATAACCTCACCCTGAGCACAATGTGTCCATCCCTCGGCTCATTTTGCCCCCCGCTCTATTCTTTCTCTCTGCAATTTATGGCTTTGAAAGAAGACGCTGCCCCATAGGAGAGGATATGGAGGCAGGGATTTCATAATCTTGCCTCTGGTGCTGCTCGTGGGGGAGGCAGCCTGCTTGATTATGCTAGAGATGCACCTGCTCTTAACCTCATTTCCCTCAACATCTGTTGGAGGGTTTTAAGTTAACTACATAATCATGTGCGATTATGCTCCCCTTTACACCTGGTGCCTCTGAAGATAAAAAGATATAGTTCACATATGAATGATGCTGGCTTTTGAAACAAGGAGGGTGTGCAGTCGCTCTACATAGGACACTCCCATGACTTTCTCATTGGTTTTAAATAAAGTTCTATATTGTTGCAGATGGAGTTTAAATGAATTGGTTTGATAGATGAGGGTTCAAGTCACCAGAAAGCATTTCACCAGAACCGTTGTCAAGCATTTTTCCACAACACAGTCGAAGGCCTATCTGGTTTCCGAGCGTGATTGCGAACCGGTACCCTATGCAGGTAGATATTCTTTTGGCATCTCAGAATGTTGATTATTCTGTGTGAACTGTGAACTCACTGTACAGGTGATCAGTCAAAATGCCATTGGATTGTTAATTAGCAAAATATCTTGCCTTGGTTTCGTAAAAAACATGAAAAACAAACTTTTAATTAACTGAAGTTGGCTTAAATTTTCAGTTGTCAATCATATAAAGAGCAATGACAGCAGTTCTACCTCATATTTTTGTAACTAAAACATCTTTATCTTGCTTTGATTTAAGAGACTTACCACTTCATACATGGACTACATTATTCTACAAGTGCCTTCTTTCCAACTCTTGGATTTCTGGAATTGAAAGCTTCTTCAAGTCTTATACTTTGCGCTGTATGCCGTAATACATGTCTCACAAACCAATGAACCATCTTGATTTGTTGTGTAATCCCCACTCACGCGCAGTTTCCAGTAAGTAGTGAAATGAAACAACTTGAAATCAAGGATTAAAGGGACTCAAACCACTGCAAGTTCTTTTAGAAGATACATTAACTGTGACTTCAATTGTTCTTGATTCCTCTATCAACAAAAGTTTCAAATTGTGCAATGTTTCTAAAGGACCTGGTATTTCTCCAATTTAACAATATAAAAGCTTTTAGGTTGACCCAGAAAGTTTCTTTATTTTTATGATTATCTTTCTTTCCTGGTTGACTAAAAGGTCCCAACATTTCCTCTGCCTGGCAGAACAGCACTTCTGTACTTTTTCCATGAAAGCATTTTGCTTTTAGACTGCAGATTTACTGGTGGATCCAATGATCTCTAAAAGTAGAACGGGAGGCAGATCTTTTAGTCATTGGGCTCCTCTGCTGTGGAACCAAGTTCCAGCTTTGGTCCGTGAGGCAGACACCCTTTCTAATTTCAAAGCTAGGCTTAAAAACTTCCTGTTTAATAAAGCTTATAGTTAGAAAGGGGTACAGAAGACAGCCTAATCTGGTTGGGGGAAGAACTCAATTGCTTTACCTTCCTCATGTCCCACTCTACAGGGTTGGGTTATTAAACTTTTTCTATGCTTACAATATGCTGCTATAGGCTTAGACTGCTGCAGGACAATTTCAGTACTTCTCATTCTGCTACTTTCTTCCTTTGTCCAATCTGCTTTAGTTGCTGGAATTTTAACCTTGTTAGCCTTTTATTTTCTCTTATTGTTCTTCTCTGCATAGTAACTAAACCTGCTCTGGCGTTCTGTTAGCTGAGACAGCTTCTTGGATGACAATATGGGCTGAGATGCTGACAGTGACGCTTTACAACTACTGCTATAAACTATTTTTTTTCAGTATCCCCTTAATCTATTTTAGTCATGGCACACTGCTGCTTGTATTTAGACAGGTTCTGCTGGAGGGTTCTTCTTGTTAAAGGGGAGTTTTTCCTTTCCACTGCCGCTACATTCATGCTAAGTATGAGGGATTGCTGTAAAGTCAACGACAACACAAGTCATTGTTTTGGTGTGCTGATTCCAGAGGAATAAATGATGCAAGTCAATGACTCAAAGCAATCTGCTGGATTTCCATAGAATGGAAACTTTTTTAAAACTGATTTATTATATTGTATCAAAGTCTCCACTCTCATTTTGTTGTTTACCTGTCATGTTGCGTAACCTTCTGATTGAAGGATTGTAGGTAGGTTGTCTTGAGGGGGATCCGGCGGGCAAACAGCAAGGCGGCGACAGGGGAACGACAGGAAACGACGCAGGAGACCGAACAGCTTCTGAGCGGCTATGGTGAGAGGCTGACTTACTTTGGGGTGATGACAGGACAATGCCATGAGGACTGAGGAGGCTTGAGTTCTGGAGTAATCTTGGGTGGTTTGGTTGTCCAGGAGGTTCGTGGCTGTCTGGGGTTCCTTGCTGGAGCTGGCAGATTGAGCTGAGTGAGTGGAGTGGTGACCAGAGCTGAAGAGGATGATCAGAATTCAGCAACAGAAGAGGGTAGTTAATGGTAACTGAGATTGTGCAGTAGTGGAGAGGTTGGGTGTGGTTAGATGGCAATCGGAAAAACTCGAGGGGGAAAAACAACAACAAGTAACTTGAGAGCTTAGAGAGACTAGAGAATAACTCGAAGTAACAAGAAGCTAGAGATCACTAGTAGTAGTGGCGCTTAGGAGAATAATGTTACCGGTGGAAACTTAACACTCAGGTGACGAGAACTAGATCCACTGCTCCTTATATACCACTCAGCCGATCAAGATGATGTAGATCTTCCTGCACAGGTGAGGCCAACGCTCCAGCCAGACTGGAACTCTGGCGACCTCCAGTGGACAACCTGAGGAAGATACTCAATACCCTGACATTACCATTCTTTTCTACGTATTGTATCTACTGCTAACTACACGTACTTGTTTCATTCTCCATGTTTAATGATACTTACAGATCTGGGGAGTAAAAATAGCGTTTGGTAATGTTCTCTGTGTTTCTGTGTGATTGATACAGATTCTTTGTACATAAGTAAAAGGCGTCCGACTGAAAGTTAAATACTTGAAGAAACTGAATGGCTCATTAGCAGAATTAGTTATTCCGGAACTTAATTTTATTTTTATTTTATTTATGGTATGTGGTGGCATTGTGAGAGGCAGTGATTGAATTGATCTTTCAAGAGCTTTGAAAACCACTGATTTTGAACACCAGTACCACACAACCTGGTAAGTAAATTTATTTCCATAGCCATTTTTCTGCATATGTACACAAACATCTCTGCATAAAGCAAATAAAGCATTCATTTAAGGGGATTGCCTGTTTTAGTGAGGGTTAAGCCAGCTTTAGTAATTTGCTGTTAGTTCCGAATGTTTTTTATTTATTTATTAATTATTTTTACATATTTAGTGTTGTGTGTGTATGAAGGGAGACATGCATGTGTCCCCCTTCCATTTGCCAAAATACCCAAATAAGGATTGCTGACAAGGTTTACAGAAGACAGAATACAATTACACAACATCAGAAAGATTAATAAACAGTTAACAATACAAAAGCAATAATGATATAATCAATTTTAAAGTATGAATGAATATTTCAATGCATTGCATTAGGAAACTACAGTGAACCTGAAACAGATTTGAATGCCCTGAGACCTGGGTGAAAATCAAAGAGTGAATCATAAAAGGATTCTCTGATTGTTTTTTTCCCCCTTTGTAGCTCAGCCAAACTGCCATGAATTAATTATTAGTAGAACCAGAATCCATGACTGAAGATCCACTTTTAATTGCAGCTGCAGGCAAAATTACCCTTTTGATTGGTTTGGTTTTACAAATATATGCTCATCTGAAACAAAACTAGTTGAGTCACTGGCAAAGTTAAATAATACTGCAGTATTGTATTTTAAACAGGACTCTACAAAAGTACATAACTAAAGGAAGTATGAACCACAATATAATAACTAAATAGAGGGCCCATTGTCTATTATATTATGGTGACGTATACTAGTGACTTGATCTTTTCGATCATAATTGACATCTGCTACCCTCTGCTAGCCCTTGTAAGCTACGGGATGAAGTTGAACAGTTTTTTTACAGCCTGGGAGAGAATTAGGCAGCATTAACACGTTGGGCATATGCAACCCAATTTCGATTTTTGCCTCTTCCATATGTGACAGTTTTCAAAGTCTCCACAGTCAGAACGGTCAAGTTGAGCTTTATCTGACTTTTACATAATTGAAGTCAGAGACACGTCGTAACAAAAAGAAGACTGTCTGAATCAAGCAATACAAACTTTAGTTTTTGTTTTTCTTAGCTTGTTATGACAGTGTTGCTCAAAAGCCTTAAAACAGATCCACAGACGGCAGCATCTATTGTTACTTCTGTAAATGTTGTGTTGCTGTGTTGGGCCTAAATTCTTCTTTTGCAGATGCAGCTCACTGGGGAGTCTGAAGGTGGTCGCAAGTAATTATTAGCATGAAAAATCACGAAA
>JAVLVB010000968.1:2780318-2819103 GCA_032876305.1 Orestias chungarensis
GTCTGACCAGCTGGTGGAGTATGCTGGGGTAGGCAGATCGAGCAGAGCCAAGAGGAGTGGGAGTCACCTGATGGATGATGACCGGGAGGGATTCTTGAATGAGGTGAGATTGAAGCAGTGAGTAAAACCTGAGGTGAGACACAAGTGTAGTTAGAGATGGGGGGAACAAAAACTGTGAGACACAAAACGGGAGACACGGCTTGAGTTCAAAAAACATTCACGAGAGGAAAAAACTACTACAAGCTACGAAAACACTAGGAAGCATAAGAATTTAGCGAGGCACTGAGTCTGTGGTTTACCGATGGTAACTAACACTCAGGCCACGAGTAGTTGATCCACCACCCCTCTTATACTGGCTCCGCTGATCGGCGCCAACCCGAAACACCTGGGCAGGACGGAGCTCCAACCTGGAAGACTGCACTGGTGACCCCCCGTGGCCACCTGGAGAATTGAACAGAAAACTCAACCTGACAGATTCAGTTTCAAGGATCTGTTTATTTCTATAGCGCCAATTTACAACAGATGCCGTCTCAAGGCACTTTACAAGAAAATCAATTAAAATCAAAGATACATCATAAACAAATCAATTTGAAAAAGTTTCCAATCTAAGGAACCCCAGCAGATTGCATCGAGTCATTGACTTGCAGCATTCACTCCTCTGGAATCAGCAGGCAGGAACAATGGCTTGTGTTGTCGTTGACTTTACAGCAATCCCTCATACTGAGCATGCATGTAGCGACAGTGGAGAGGAAAAACTCCCCTTTAACAGAAAGAAACCTCCAGCACAACCATGCTCAGTACAAGCAGCCGTCTGCCACGACCGACTGGGGGTTTGAAAAGACAGAAAGCTAAATTAGAAGCACAGGATACTGAAATAAAAGAGTTTATAGCAGCAGTTGTAGAAAATCACTGGAAGCATCTCAGCCCATGTTCTCATCCAAGAAGCTGTCTCAGCTAACAGAACGCCAGACCAGGTGTGGTTACTATGGAGAGAAGGACACTAAGAGAAAACAAAAGGTTAACAAGGTTGAAATAACGGTAACTAAGTAGATTGGACAAAGGAAGAAAGTAGCAGAGAGAGAAGTGGTCAGATTGTCCTCTAGCAGTCTAAGCCTATAGCAGCAGAACTATAGAAAAACTTTAATAACTTAACCCTATAGAGTGAGACATGAAAAACGTAGCGCAAAGGAGAACCGTCTGTCAAGACTGAGTTCCTCCCCAATCTATATTTGAAACTAGACAGGGTGTCAGAAATAAAGAATAAGACATGACATGTAATTTCTTGTGAGAATAATAATAATATTGTCATAACCAAGATGTTTTAGAAAGCTTTCATCCATCAAGCATGCAAACATACCACTCCGAGTTGTATTAAACTTTCCTAATGTTTAGGGGGCAGAGAAGTAGAAACTATGTCAGCCAATCACAATGCCTCAAAATAGCCATCTGTCCTGTTAAGAGTGAAATATTGTGTCGTTTGTAAGAACAGACTGCCTGAACAAACCTAAAAATCAGCATCTATTTTAAAGTATTCTTTTTTTTCCATTACAGTAATAATAGTCGCATATGCAACGTAGGTGAAGCTATATTTTAAAGGACTTTGCACGACCACAAAACTTTAATATTAGAATTTTTACAAATAAAAGAGATTGTGGCAATGTGAAACAGAGTTTTCATGTGGATGAAAGGCCAAAAATGCATAAAAAGTTGGTTATTTTCCCACATAACTAGGTTTGTGTGGACAAGGCATATGTGTAGCCCTAAGGTTATAAAACTGGGCAGAGAGACGATAAGATAGGAGCCTCTTTCTGCTGTAAAACAATCTTTAATCATTTTAACAACTGTCCTATAATAAAAAAGTAAAAGTAAAAATGATTTCCGATGCACCAGATTCAAAACCAGAGGGAATAATTGTCAAAAAATTAGCAAACATAAGCAAAGAAGACATGGAGCAGAGGTGGAAGTTTAAAACATCTTTAATTGATCATTACTGCACTAGCTAACAAGTGATGTGGATGCTCTGGAGGTTGGCATGCAAAGAAAGATTATTCATAAAATAAAGAACATTACGTAAACTACTGTGCATTTTCTTCATCAGACTGTTGTTCAACAACATATCTGCATTAATCCAGACCACCACCGGGGATCAATCCTGCCCACCAGCATCTGCATCTACAAGTGTGTGAAGAAACTTGGATAACATGGATTACAACATTTAACTTTCATTTGTGAATAATGAAATAATGAGTTAAATGACTCAACAAAAAAAAAAGAAAATTATGAAGAAATATCTACAAAAAGATCAAATCAGATCTGATGTAAGAGAGCCACTCCAATGCCGCCACTATGAGTGGTGGAATTATCAATTGCAAAGTTAATTGAAATACAAATAGACTAAGATTTACCAAAATTACCTTTGTTTTTATTGTATATGCTGTTTTGAATGTCTGAAATGACCTCTCGAATACGTAAAAGAGTTATAAAACAGGAGACATTACCTGGTTTAGTTTTGATTCTTTAGACCAGGATCACATAGATAGAAACCTATAGATGACTAGCAAACAGTAACACACAATATTACATGAAAGCTATTAGACAAAGCCATTCTGAATGTATTTATTCAGCTAGCAGCCTCATGAATCAAAGTACCAAGTTAAGATGTAGATGATAAAACTCTGCATTATTTAAAGGGAAAGGCATTTACCCTTTAAGCAATATCAGTCGTCCTTTTTATAAAAAGCATGTGACATTTCTAACACCCTGAATCTGTTAACGACATTTGGGCATTTGCGCATTAATGTAAGACGCCTAACAGCTTCCTACATACGTGACTGCACATTCATAGTCATTTAAAAAAGGTCTTGAAGACGAAAAAAAAGAAATTACCTTAAAGAAGAGTGCTCTTCTTTTTCCCAAGCTACTGAACTGATGGATTCTCAGACTCTCTCTGAGGTTAAACCTCTAAATAATCCCCTACGGAAACTTACCTCTGCTTCTAACACCATTGCACTCCATTTTTGCATCAAATTCATCATTAAACGTTTTCATAGGATTTTTTTTATCTGCTTGTGTTATTTCACAGCAAGTGAACATTGAATGACACATAATTCAAAATGTTAAACTAGATTCTTTTTTTATGCCTTCTATGCATGGATGGAAAAGAAATATAGAATTATATTTAAAGTGGGAACAGCGGTTTTGCCGGCAAATATAGGCAACGACAGCTCTGGAATGTAGATGCAGAGAAATCAACATCCTGATAGACGTTGTCTGGCCAACATCAAATGTTCTTCCTGTCAGAGAACAATGGTTTTTTTAGGATTTCGGGTGTAGTGGGGGGCTTATTTTAACTGGCCGATCCAGTTTTCTGGATGCCCATCCACAATCAATTTTCCGCAAGTGGCAAAACAACCATACTTACTAGTTTATTTAGACTATATTTAACAGATTAAAACTTCTGGATCCTGGCTCCTTGATAGTCATCTGTATTGTATCAAAAATAACATCCCACAGAAACCGGACCTGACCCAACAATCAAGCACATGAATTTAGCTTGATTGACTATAAATCTAAGCTCCAACCTCCAGCAGATAAGCTGCTGAACTGCAGATGTGCAGATGCACACCTGTCGGTAAATGCTCTCCGATAGACTGCTGCTCCCACTAGTGAACTAGTGAACTACAAAACTACATGAAGTAAAATCCCCCTGAAAACACTGAATCTGGACGAGTAGAACAAATCTCTGATAACATATGCCCTATTACATGAATTTGTGTTATTTATTATTTCATTCTTAGATGTCATGTTTTCAGCAGCTAAAAGCATAAAGTTTAACAAACTAAGATGGAATTACATCATACAATAAAATGTTTCACATAAAAGCCTTTTGATTATCCAAGATTTTCTAGTCAAACTCCAGACATAAATCATATTGAGAAACTGTAGTAGTACTGAAATAGCAATGTTCACACAGACAGAGTTAGTCTGGTAAAATAAAGCTGACATCACTTCCAGGCTCTAGATATGTGTAAGGCTGACAAAGTCCAACCAACAAAACAAAAAATTCATACATTTTGTTGATCAAGCATATTAATCCAGATACAACAGATGGACGTTTATGTTATGCTACCATGTTTTTGACTAATGTTGCACGACAGTATGTCTACAAATCGTTATCAACCAAAGTGTGCAGGATATTTGGAAAACTATTTGTGTTTCTGCCATATCGGAACCATCAGAGCGCAAACGACTGCGGATAATGTGACGATAACAGCCTTTAGCCTTCCATCAGCCCTCTGCTTGGGGGACATTTCTGAGCCAGCTCTTATGAACAAAGGATGAGTCACATAGTGAGAAGCTTCCCCGTCATTTTGTATTAGAGCCGTTCTCCTGTTTCCACCACAATGGAAGCCATCCAGTTGACAAACCCATGGAGCAGACCTGCTGATAACTGTTACACAATTATGTCTGCGTGTCATTCACTGGCACAGCTGATTGCCAAAGGAAGTTGACAGGCACCCTGTCTGTTTGACAGTAATATATCACATTAGCTCAGACTCTGCATCAAGGTGGCAGTTTTAATAAACTCACCTCCTTTAAAGCATATTTATTCCATGGCATGTTTGTTCTCATAAGCACCTTAAAAGAAGAAACCATGTTTTCCAAAGAATAGCCTTAGAAATAAAGCAATGAATTGATAATGCTGCCTTCAGCCACATTTCTGTGGCACCATATGTGCTCTAACAGCCTGTGGGATGAGACATAGGGGCTCTGAAGCCTAAAATAGGGCAGCACTCGTCATATAGCATGAGCCAGAGACTGAGGGGGGATGACAGAGAAAAATGGGAACCGTGCTCAGCTTTACACTAGCGGCTCGAAACGGATATTTTTGCAATGTTAGCATACAGGTGCCTCTGTTTACAAGACATGCTTTGCTGCCCCATCAGATAGAGGAAGTGCAGGTATATTCTGAGAAGACAAAGTGGAGTTTAGGCCTCGGTGGAACACCGCGTCAAAGTAAGAGTTTTGTAGTTGAAATTCTGTTGCTTATTCTGTTAATAAATCGTAGTTTGGTTGAACTGATTATAAAAGTAGGTTTGAAGCTTTTCCGCTCGAGCCATTCACATGTGTGATCCTTCAGTGGTACAACTCCTCTACATTGACAACAAAAACCTCAGGCTATGGTCAAACTATAGGGTTCAATGTTTAATTTGTCTCTAAAATTTGATGTCTGAAGTCTGTTGTTCGCTACCATCAAATGAATGCGACTGCTATTAGCCTTCGGCTTGAATGGTTTACCACCCCAAAGCGACTCGCATGTACAGTAGAACAAACATGTCACATAGAGGCACAATGGATGGATTTCAAAGGTTTTAAGCGATGGATGCGACCGTATTGTCAGAAGATGAAGGGAGCTAGAAAAAAGGAAGCAGAACTGGACATTTCTTGCTTCAGACATGGTTTATGTCCAGATGTACCAGCTCTGGACTCTCCTGCAGCAGAATTATGACACGTCTCATAATAATGACCGTTTGAACTCTACATTAATATTAAAAAGTAGCACAATTCGGCAATTTTAGGTGGTCGTTCACGCTGTCATAAAAAAAGTTGTTTACCACAACCTTGGTGGAGGACTGAGGAACTGATCTGATCCGGTGCCTTGGTGCATTAACTTTACATTGACACGTGGATGTTATACCGTGATATTGTGAGCTGTTAATAACATTCTGTCAGTTTAAGTTGTTGTAAATTGCTACAGTCGGCTAAAAACGACTGCGAACATTGAGTAGGTGTTGTTTTCTACCACTTTTCAACAGACTCACTAATGTTATACATAGGTATAGGAGCAATTCCATATAATAGCTTCACATAACCTTACTTCAAGTGTTACATTCTGAATGTTTCATATTTGATTCTTTGTGAAGGTGTGGGGCTGCACAATGGCTCAGTTGATAGCACTGTTGACTTGCAGTGGCTTTGGGTTTGACCCCAGGTTGGGTCTTTCTGTAAGGAGTTTACACGTTTTCCCTGGGTTCCCTCAGGGTACTATGACTTCTTCCCATAGTCCAAAAACAGTTAGGCTAATTTAATTGTCCTTAGGTGTGAGTCTGTGCATGAGTAGTTGTTTTCCCTGTTTTTCTCTGGGTTGCTCAGCCATGGACTGGTGACCTTTCCAGGGTAGGCCATTGCCTCTTGCCCGATGTGAGACAGAGATAGACCCACACAACCCCACAAGGAAAAGCCGGTTGGAAAATTGATGGATGGATTGATGTAAAGACATGGTGAAGTCACAAAGTATAAGAGTTCAAAATAAATGTGAGTCTGTGACTTAATGAGGCTCCTTCTGCTCCTTAAGAGGCTCAGCCATTTTGCAGTTTGTGAAAAAGTATCTAAACTGTTTTTCTCGGACACAATGATGGGGAGGAGTTCTCACACACCATACTCCAGTGTGGGTTATTATTATTTATTATTATAAGGCAAGACCCTTTCCGCTACTGCCTACCTGGCGCTGCACAGTAGGCTGCCTCGGTGTGATTACACCAAAAAGCATTACACTGCCTGTTGTACTATGTATGACATGTATGTGACAAATAAAGATTCATTATTATCATTATTAACAACTTAACAAGGAGGTCAACTATAGAAGATCATTGCTGAGAAAGATGATTCACAGAGGGGTGTGTCCGAGACTGGAAGGAAAACACGTGGTAGAGAAGGTGCTCTAGCGACAGGGAGAACCGAAGCCTAGAGAAGATTGAAGCTAAATCCGCATCAAGAGCCACTGTGTTCATACAAATGCTGACATGAAGTATAATTTATGGATTCCTTCTGTTGAACACCTGATCCAGATACATCTGCAGAGGTCTCTTACCTGGAAAAAAAATACTAGACTATTACTCAATAGAACTTTTTCAGATGTATATACAGTTTTAATTTCTGGAAATTAAACTCCCAGGGTCAGGAGACAGACTGGAGTAGAAAGGGATCTACATCACCTGAAGTCAAATGTAAAATGGAAATTTTATTTCACTGCCCTAACCCTGCCTGCATGGCCAAAGGAACCAGAAGCTGCTTCAGTGGTATTCTTGTTCTCGACCTGACCTAAACCTTTTTAAAATCTCTTGAGTTTTGTCTACAAGATGAGAGACACCAGAACTAACAATGCAGATGAGCTGAATGCTGCTTTCAAAGTAATCTGATCTTTCATTATGCCTATGCAGCGCCGCAGCCTGATAGCCTCTATCCTCCGACGCATCAATGCAGTCACTCATGTAAAAGGAATCCTAACAGTGTAATGAATGCATATAAATTAACATATATATTTCAGTCCCTGACACTTGTGATTAAAATGTCCTTTTGTATTTATCAGTATTAATATCGTAATTTTCTGGGACAAAAAAAAATGGATTTCCTTTATCTGTTAGCAATAACTATCAGAATTTATATATAACAAATCTGTGTGAAAGATGAGCTTTACTATCTATATAATATCTGACAATCAAAATTCACCTTTTTTGGAAGGTACCTGTATACTAACAGAAAAATATAAATATTTAGGGTAGTCAAAAATGAGCTACATTATTCTACATTGGTGAAAGATTTGTTAAAGCACTATTTGTGAAACGTTCAGTCTGTTTATAAAAAGTCAGGTAAGTCTGAGGTTCAACTGAAAGAGGTGGATTGCTTTCTCTTATGTTGCAGTTGGTCTATGCCTCAGGCAGAAAGGTTTAAGAAATACCTCAGACTGTGTTCAGGAAGTGATTAAATCTGACCCAATTCTAACTCTTTTGCCCATATTTGATCCATGTCTGACATCTTTATGGCAGTCTGAACAAGTCAGATCTTTTCACCTCCCAAAACTACAATAAAGGTCTTCAAAGCGTCTGCAGTCTAAACGATCCTGTCACATTTTATCCAAGTCTATCGTCGTTTTTGTGAACGACATATTTCTTGAACATAAAAAGAAAACAACGGCTGAAGGTAGCAGTCCCCAATGTTGCAAACAATGTTCCCCAAAAAGCTATCGCTATTACGTTTGCATTCTATTTTCTTGGTTTTTATGATGTTGTATCTCCATGTTCGGAAACTCTAAAAGTCTATCCACAGATGGTGGCGTTCATTGTCTGATTGGGTCTGGTGGGGGTCGCATTTAATTAGAAATTTGAACAACCCCGCAAAAAATCAGAACTAACCATCTACTGTGAACCTATCAGTGAGTTTTTCATGAAAAAAGGTTAGCGATGAGAAGACTTTATCTGGATTATTGCAGATTCTGATCCAGTGTTTTGAGGAGATGAAAGAGTCAATCTTAGAATAGAAGCTCTAGATTTACTGAGCTGACTTCACGTTGTACGTCCTAGTTTTCTCAAAATTCTGATAAATCTTGAAATCTCCTTTTCCTAATTGCAGTATATCTGGTAAAAAAATAAATAAAATGTCTAATATTTCTGATCTGACTAACATCTTTTATCTTTACTGCAGCTAACAATTCCAAGCTTGCATTCTTGTTTATTTTTATTCTACTTATTTGATTGCACAAAGTGTCCCTGAGACTTTATCAAATGGACCTCATAGGAGATATTTAGGTGGAACACTAAAAAAGAAAATTAGGCCATGAAACTGGAAGGAATCAATGCTTCCAATTATTTAACATTTAGCTGTTGGGCACCACTCTTTGAGCAACTTACTGTTCATGCACAGCCGGTAAATGAATGTCATGCTGTCATGGAGTCCAAGCGAAGGTACACATCAACCTTTTACTGAACTTTCAGTCACATTTGTTAGGCTTTATCAACAGACCAGAAAAGAACAGAACACTGCCGGAAAACTGAAGCAGACTGATTACTGAGTCTGTGTTACAATCTATTGAATTTGTGAATGATTTTTATTTAATGTTGTATTTGATGCCTGTTTAAACCCAAGACTTGGAAATGAATGAATTGTTATTTGTATGTGAGCCAATAGCTTGAGAAAAAGTTCAAGTTCAGCAAGATTTGAAGGGAGATATGTAGTTTATTTCTAGTGAACTACTTTTGAGAAAATGATTTGTAACTTTGTTTTTGTGCGTCTCTCCAGGTCACCTGTTACTCTGTGGATTCTCACCACCTCCAGTGGAGAAGGTTCTGGCCGAATGACCGGCTCCAAGATCCTCTTACCACCCCTGTCAAATTTGGACGACTGTCCCTCACAGGACAACAAGTGTCTCTGTCACCCATGCCAGACTCCTGCTTACTTCCCAAAGGATCACGTCAACCAGGAACAAAGTAAACCGCTCCCACCAAATCTCTTTGTCTGCACATTTACTTATGTTTACAATAAAACACTTTCAACTATCATCTCGCCTCCTTTTGCTGATTATTCATGTGGGTCAAAAAACTAAAACTCCCATGATGTTCAGAGTATAAATATCTAACAGGATAGACTGGTGGATTCACTCCTAACCAGTACCTGGAAATATGTCTAATTCACATTGGTGACTTCAAAGATTCTCTAAAAAGTCAGTCAGACAGTTTTTTTTTAATTCTTTTTTTTCATGGAGTGGACTAATGGCTGCTGTGGTAATGATTTAGTTTTAATTTCGACTCTTCTGGGCCACCATACTTTAACACGGAGGAAAGCTGAAGTCCAAAATAAGAGTTTCAACCAAGAAAAATATTCTCTCCATTATGTTATCAGCTACTCTTCTGCTTCAACACTAGCTGTTGTCAGAGTTTATTCAGAAGCAACCAACTGTTGAGTTGATTTATATTCAGTTCAGGATCTGACAAAACAGCAGGAGCATCGATTTGCTTTGTTCTGCTTCTACATTTCTATCTAGTGCTAGATGAAGATTCTCAAAGCTCTTGTTTACAGTGTAACATGGCTATAGGACAAATGTATCCTTTCTTAAATCTAAAACCCTAAATATTTGACTTTTTTATGTGATTTAGTTTTATTTCAATAATTTGAAGGGGGGGGGTTATGTAATTTAAAATCTTAAATGTGCCATCAAACTAATTTAAGAACATCAGATTAGAAAATACAGAAGTGATGAGACCACTGACATCAATTGAACATATGGAAAACCAAGAAAATATTTTGTTAAAAGAACCAAAACCTTTTTTTTATTTTTTTATTCTTGATAATTGATAACTGATAATTTGATGAATCTATAAAATCGATGTATCGCCACTTTGTACTTTGTGTTCTTCATTTATTTTGTCTTCGCCTCTTTTTGCTTGTCTTATCTTCATCCCTTTCTTTATAACTTGTTACTTAGGTACTTCTTTTATTTATTCTGTTTTTGCCTCTTTCTCTATCGTTAATCGATCATTGTGACTTTTGTACTTTTATAATGATATGAATTTTTTTTGTCAAAACACTGGAATGATTACAGATAATCTCTTCAACAAAGACACTTAAATGTGTTCCACATGTGTCGTCTTCGGAAATGTACGATAATTTGACTAATCCTTCAAATGGCAGTCTGATTTAAAACAAGGTCACCTCCAAAACACGTTTTATTAAGAAAGTAACTTTTTTGGGTTTGTTATTTTCAAAAAAAACATTAACATCATGTAAATAACTTGACATTTGACGGGTTAGACTCCGAATCTTTCATGTAAAGTTGATGGTTGTCATCATATTTCAAGTAATCGATAAATCTATCAGTCATGGCCAAAGGAATTCCACATCCACCAAAACTCTGGTTACCAAACATATTTTTCCTAAATAGGGGCTGATGTTTGTAGTTTTGTATTTGTTTAGGGCGTTCATTTAGATAAGGTTAGAAAAAATACAATTAAGAAATATATTTTTTGGTTTAAGAAATTACATTTACAGTAAACTAAAGATGTATTAGAAAAACTAATATAACTAATTACTAAGACGAATCACTTCCATCACTACAGAGTGGTGGCAGCTCGCATGGGCTTCTTCACCCAAGAATTTTAGTCTTGCCTGAGCTGCTTTCTTACTGTTTTGCTTGATTCGAGTTAAAACTACTGCAACTTGAAAGAATCAAATCCTCCAGATGTTACACATATAGACTGTCACAATTGTCACACATCTAAAGTGGGAGGTTGAAGTGGGAGGCGAAGTAAACAGGACTCTTGTAACCGACACAGCGGCTGTCACTCACTGGTTCCTTGCTCGTGTGAGAACAGATCATTGTCAACACAATTTAAGAAGTTAACTTGTGAAGAGAGAGTTTTTTCATGGGGGTATCTTTAATTTATTCTTTTCCTTCTGACTATATTGTCCTAAAGAAAAAACATAAGGTTTGAGATAATGCATTCAAATGAGGAAGCAGATTTTTAAAATAACCTTTGAAGCAGGTATAACATAACGTACTTTTTATTAGGCCCACATTTCTTCATTAAAATATTTTAGATTTATTGTCAGATGCAATATTCTAATTTTTAATGTCTAAATGTAAATGTTTTCTTTCTTTAGCTCTAAGTGGAAAATCAAATACCATAAATATAAGCTTTCAATTTTCCATTGTGTAATTATTCTAATAAATGTGTTTCACCAAGTGAGTTATACCTTTCTAATAATTTTCTAATTTATTTAATGAATATATGTCAACGTTTCTGAAATTCCAAACATTGACATTTTAAAATACTTCATACAAGTATTTCAATTCAGGATGTGTTCACACCCTCTACTTTTGTTCTGTATTAAATGGACTAGAGTTTGGTTTCCGGTTGGTCTGACCTCTTGTGCAGGATTGAATGGCACTCAAGGCTTAGCACGAACCAAACAACCAATATGTGACCCGCTTTTTAAGATTATCAGTCTAAATCCAAACAGACTCCTGTACAGTTTGCTTCTTGTGTGAATAGAGACTTACCTTGATCTGAACCAAATAAAGCAAACATAGATCTAGTTAGTCCTGACGATCCAGCATGGGCCCTGTGGTAATGCTACAACTGCATCAACTGATTGCACTGAAATCCCACCTACACTGGAGGTTCCTATTTAGAAGAAAATCACACAAAATAAAAGTCAACTAACATTTGCTGTTGGTGTAGACCAGACATGGGCGAACTACGGACCCCGGGCCATATACGGCCCGTTATGCTTTTTAATCCGGCCCGTCGAACTTGTCCAAATTATAGAAGAAACCCATAGATGTGTAAAAACCTCATTCATTTCCCTTTCCCCTGCAACACCCTCGTTTTCTCAAAAGATAGCGCACTATTCTAGACAGGTTAGAGTGTAACTTTCAATGGCGTGATTTTCGTGCCACCAGGTTTGCAGGCACGGACCTTTCTGAAGGAGCAATCATTGTGAGCGTGTAGGTATGAATCTCAGGTGCGCTCGCTTGCTCAAAGGTGCTCGGACACATGCTCAACTCTGACAACTGCTCGCTCGCCCACTCAGCTCACTCTCCTCGTGCTCGGCTCTGTGTCTGCGCTCACAACTTTACATTATATGTAAATGAGCCGCGCTCCCAGCTATTCAAAGACTGGCCTTTTTCATCCAATTAAATAATTCTTTCCAAACACACAAAGTTACTCTCAGATTTACTAACATTTCATCAGAGCCGCGAGAGCAGACACAGAGCCGAGCACGAGCAGAGCGAGCAGAGCGAGCAGTTTGTCAGAGTTGAGTGCGTGTCCGAGCACATATTAGGTGCATGTGTTTGAGATTCATACACACTTACAATTATTGCACCTTCAGATAGCTCCGTGCGTGCAAACCTGATGGCACGAAAATCACGCCATAACTTTCAAGCTCCTTGTAGGAAAAGGGAAGGAGAATCACTTATTAAGAGTGAAAAAATGGAAAAATGGCATAAAAAAGGTGGAATCAAGATAAGAAAGGAAGAAGATTATATAAAGTACAACAGTCAATATTAATTAGAAGTATCAATTTGAGAAACCGAAAGGAAGAAATAATGATGATCAGATTAAGAGTAGCTACCTATACCTATACCTATTTAAATGACATTTTATATTTAAAAGGGAGGAAAAATAATGATAAATGTGAAGGATGTCGAGAGAAAGAAAATGTAGAACACGTATTCATGAACTGTAACACATATGAACCTGAAAGGGAGAAATTAAGAAGAATGGTTGGAAGGACAGGTCAAGAATTGAGTCTTAAAGGAATATTGGGAAATGAAGGAAACAAAATGGATATTTACACATTAAGGAAAGCATTATTTATTTATCTTCAGAGTACAAAATTAAAAAACTGAATTTGACTGATGTAAAGTAATGTTGCTACACACTCATGCTCATGGCCCGGCCCCTCTGTCAAATCTTAGAACCCATTCTGGCCCGCAAGTTAAAAAGTTTGCCCACCCCTGGTCTAGACCGAAGCTAACAAAAAGACTTTCATGGGTGAATAGAATCACCTTACAGTACTTTGAGTTGGAGACCAAAGCTACCCACACATATCTAAAATCTGTGAATCTTTTAGGCACCCTCTAATCCTGCTTATATCTGTAATCACTGGGTTACGGTATTTACAATGACAACCACAAGCAGAAAGCAATTATTGGCATTGATTTGATTAATTTTTGGAACTGGTCCTCCAAGAGTTCAGCAGACTGAATCATACAATAGGAGGCAGGTTGATCTTAGGAATAGGGTCTGATTTTGAAAACTAGAGATACGATGTAGGGTAAAACAAGGGTAGTTAATCTATGGAGCATACACGTGATCAAAAACAAGAGGTCAGAAATTTCAAGGCTTGCTAGATATTAATTCTCAAAGTCTGTTTGTAGCTGGAAGGAACTTAAGTGAGCAAGTGAGCCAGGTGAGTAGCGAATCAGAGGTAATGAACACAAATAGCTCTGTTGGTTTGCTCATATTAACCAAGTTGCATGTTCATTTGATAATTTTTGATTTCTGATATCCTATTTATTGCAGCCTTACATCATGTCAACATCTGTCAAAATTACGCTTTGGTTAGTCAGGTTGATTAGCCCCGAATCAGTAGAACCACCTTATTCACATTTTCTTGTCTTTTATTTCTTTATTTTTAGCACAATTTTAAAGGCCAGATAACAGACAGGGTGTTTCTCAGGCAGGCCATATGTTGTACAATTTATTTAAACTTATAAAGTCAGCACTAAAATGAAACTACATTAAGACACGTTCATTTATAAAAGGTAATTTACTCCCTCTTTTGCTGCTTTTGAATTTCTGGTAATTTCTGCCATTTTCTAGCATTTGCTTCCAAATGTAGCAAACAACATTATGGCTTCATTGACAAAGCATCCTCTATTAATCACAAAGGTAAAACATGTGATTCATATGAAAGACTAGGAGTCATTTCCATCGACTACGATAACAGGAAGTGTACTTAACCATTTGAATTCAAGCTGAGTACGTTCCGCCTGCGGCAAAGTCTCTCAGCTCCTATCTCTGCATCTGAATAAATCATAGAAAGGAACACATCTGGCTTCTTAGTGAGAGCGCTGCAGGGAGAGCCAATCAGAGCAACGGTGAAAAATAAGAGTGAATAGTAACAATAGCGCGGGATAAAAGGTGGAGATAAAAAAGCATCAGGAGGCCAGAGAAGGAAAATGCAATGCGAGCAGAAGGTTGAGAGAAAAGGCAATAAGAGGAGTAGGAGGAAATAAGCTGTGGTGAAGATGAGCTCTCCAACAGATAAAAATGAACTCATTTGTTGTTTAAATGCTGAAAATAAAACAATCTATTCTGAAACGATCCCTTCAAAAATAAATACTCAGGTCACAACCAGTTATTGTTCTAATATAAGTGAAATCTTGGCTGTGCTACAAGCAAAAGCATTCACAGCAACGTCTTTGGCTGCCATCTCTCACACGAGCACATGGTTTCTATTATTAGATGTCAGAAGTGCATTCCAATGGGAAGACAGTGTTGACTCTGCCTAGACACTGTTATTAATAACAATAACTTGAAGTAATTAAAGGCTGTTGCAGTCATGTAATTATACATATTAGACAGGCAAATGAGGCTTAATAGCTTCATCAGAAACGTACATATGAGACAGAATCAAATCTGTTTTCAAATTCAAATTATATAAATTAACAAATACAAACTAAATAGGGTTTTAATGTAAAACATGAACTATAAATATATATAATAACCATCTACTAGCAGAATTCTTATATATGTACATAACCGCAGCTTTTACAGATGAAACCAGATGACAGCTGATTTTTTTTACTAAATGACTAAAGAGAAGAAATATGACAGATGTACTTGTCCTGAAAATAAGAATTTTACATGAAATTTCTCATGTATTTGGTAGCTTTTGCCTTATTGCTTTAAATTTCTGGTTAAGGGTTTTAGATGTTGTCATATTTCTATATAATGTTCTTTCCTTCGGATGCCATTGATTTTTCAAAGAGAACATATTTGTTTTATTAGGATACACATGAAAGAGTGAGTTTAAAATCAATGCTACAAGCAGTGCCTGCAGTTGTAAATTGAATAATTCAGAATGTGGTGTTGCCTTGTTAAAAGCTTACAATGATGTCTGTAAGTGGTACTACGAATAGTGGTCACTAACCCACTATATGGGAATCCCTAGTTATCCGGGTATGTTAACTGGACTCCTCTTATAATGGGTGTCTGATCAATCCCAGCTCTGTGTTTGGAGTTGTGAGGTAAAAGTAGTTAGGAGCCGACTGATCCATCAACAAATCAGTGATTTCCTGCATGAATTCATACCACAGTAGAACCGAGCATGCTGTGGTCCTGAGCATCATGGTTCGGACATGCATCTTTATGGGATCAGTCTAACAGAACCCAGTCAACAGGGTATCTGTGTTAGCCAATATCAACCGCAAAGTTTATTACTATACTTTTGCAGATACATGAGCTTCCCTGACCTTCTTCAGTTACTTAAAAACTAATGTTGTAGCATCAGCTTGTAGCATTGTTCACTTAGTATGTTGGAAAGTCACCTTACTTTCACATTGGTGGCCTGGGTTCAAATCCAGGCCTGTGCTACACCAACAGCATCCAGTGTGGGTCCTAAGACAAGACCCTTCGTGGTACTGCCTACTTTGTAAGTCTCTTTGGATAAAAGCGTCTGCTAAATACATAGACATGGTAAACAAACAAACATAGGTTAGCACTTAAGCTTGTTTAAATTCTGCTGATGCTTTGTACTACATAAATTATTGCTGATAAACAATACAGATATAAAGATTGCCTTAAAAAAATATTTTTTTTCTTCTTTACCCTCACTGTCTTTTAGTAAGAAACTGTAATGTTCCCAAAAGAGGATCCTGTGGATGGCATGGTTGCCTCTTTTGTGGTCTGACTTTTCCCTCAATCCAAGACCTTCACACTTCTAGGCTTAGGGAAATGAACAGAAACATAAAATTGATGCAGACCTTGCATTTCCTGGACAAAAATTGTATGTTTACCTTTAGAATTGCCTTACTGACCACTATACAAAAGAAGAGATCGCTCTCTTGAACACTTAAGATTATTGTTCATCCAATTAGACTTCAATGGTAGTACGGAATTGTAAATCCACAATAAGGAGTTCTCCTTTTGTTGTGGGCTCCCTGAGTGCTGGCCAATTTGCCACTTTGGTATTTTGAGACTTTTTTGCTTTTGCAGCTAAGAAAGGGAGCATGGATTAAAGGGATGTTTTCCAGAACTGTTCCTTATTTCGGTTTGACCAGGTGTCCTATTATGTCATGTTTTACAGAAATAAACTGGACCAAACATGAAAAAGGACCAAGATGTTAGGATGGATGTGTAAAAAAACTGTGTAAATAAAATTATATACAGTTTATATACGTGTGTTTGTACATATAACACCCCAGTCTCTACATACATGGTCAACTGTCAAATACGGCAGCTGATTTATACACAACTGTTATGAAAATGACAGTTACTTTAAATTTACATAGTGGTTACACAGCATTTTTTATTTTTACAATTCAGTGCTACCTAATGCAAACCCTCCATCTGCACCAATAAAGAACTGCTGATCTTGAGGTTAGGGTTAGGGATACAGCACTGTGCGTCAAAGATTTCCGGCAAATAATTTGTTTATGTTCCAGACCTTTTCACATCTGTGGATGTAATAAACTTGCCTATGTTCATGGCCAAGTTATATATTGATTCTAATGTGTCAGCGCAATTCACAGATTTTGCATGTGTTGAATGGAAACCAGCTGATGCTTTGCCATGAGTGTTCTTATAGCAACAATGTCTCAAGATATAAAATTTAGAGTTTTAGGTTTGTAATTTCTTAAACAGAGATAATTCCTTCTACAGTTTCAGGTCACTGTAAAACAGTCAGCCCATTTGTGCAGCTTCCACCCAAACTAATTTCACCCTTCTGCTGTTATTATTAATGCCCCATAATAGCTATAATGAAGTATGCGTGTTCAAGAAATATGAGGCTGTCCACGTGTTGCAAACACTGGTTTTCCCCTCTCCTTAGCTCCATAAATCACTAAAACTTTCTGTGCATTGTACAGTTTTACAACATTCTCCATTCATCAAACCGATCAGAGGGACCAGCATTACTCTTACGGGCATTATATTATCAGTTGCTCTACTTATTAACTGCAATTCTGAGTATGTGTATTTGACTCATGTTAAATTGTCTAGACCACAAAAGATCAGTATGACTAACAATAAAAAGAAGTACAGAATCAGCAAACATTTGGTGTGAACAAAAATAAGACAGCAGTCTGACCGTTGCTGATCAAAGCTGCTAAATTCTTTTTTAATCCCAGCTAAATAAAGAAAAGCTTGCTCCTCGCTGGGTATGCTCCAAAAACCTTTATTGAAAACTTTAACACAAAAGTGAACTAATTTTGCAGAAGGCTCCATGGAGCCTTTAAGCTAATTTAGGACTGAGCTAAGAGGGCGAGAGGAAAACTGGTACTGTGACCCCAATCTGGCACTTCTGCACAGTCAGATTAATGCAGGAGCACATTCAGTCACATGGAGTCACATCGCTCTGCTATTAAAGAGAAAATGGACCCTACATTGGTATTGGAGTTAAAAGGCCAGTGAAATAAATCTGCAATGTTTCTTCTAATAAGGTTGATGAAAGGCAAAAGTCAAAAGCAACATGAGATAACTATACCTGGAAATACAATAAAGCCCTTTAACACAGGTTAAAAGTGTGCAATGACCATTAATATTGACCATATATATATATATATATGTATATATGGATATATATATAACAGATATATAGCTTTTAGCTACATATCTACACAAGCTATATATCTATACACAAATCTCACCATATTTCCACTGCACAAATAGACTTTCAAAATACGGGTGACAGATCAAATGACAGATTAGTTTAGGAACAGTGTGTCGAGAGCTTAATGGAACCTGGTGCAGTTGCTGAATAGCTGACTTACATTACCAGATTCAGTGCAAAGTGTCAAATTCAAGGTGTAAAGGAAACTACCAGCGTTTGTAGAGGAGTTGGAAACGTGCTTGCAGAAACAACAAATCGTAACCGTCTATGGTATGATCCAATGGTCAATGGCTTGGTAGTTGCTAGGAGAACTTGCCAATGTGTCAAGTTGAAAGGAGAACGGGATGTTAGGGTATATGACTGTTTTTGATGTAATAGGTTTGACTCCTTCATTTCAGTTTAAGGAACTTGATTCTCCGATTTACCAAGAAATTTAGGACAATGCCACGCTCCTGACTATGAGCTTCTGTGATTTTAGACAGTGCAGGTGTCAACCAGTTTGGGGAATGATAGGATGGCGTTCAAGAAAGTTCAATGGTTTATCAGACATACATTGCAAAATGCAATGTTATAAATGAAAGCAGAGCAGAAAATACTTTGCTTCTAGAGAAATCTACCCCCTATTTGATGAGTTCAACTACAGTAGCTTTTAAAGTAATGCAAGTTATAAATGCTTAGGCTAGGAAAAATAAAGTGGATTTGTGCAAACTGTTTTTGTGATCAGAAGCTACTAACCGGGCAAACTTCAGTTTCATGAAAGTACATCATCTGTGTTCAATGCAATTACAAAGCCTTGATCTTTAGCTACTTTAACAATACATCCAACTGATCACTCACACTGTTATCATTCTAACTACGCTAACAGAGAGACCAAAGTAAAAAGTGCTACTGACTTTGTCCAACAGACCTCTGCACATTAATTGCTCCTGTGCTTTTTGTTGTTTCTTTGTTCAGTTGACCGGCCATGGGTGATGTTCAAGCAGATAAAACGGCTTCTTTGAGGTGCACCGTTTTTGAATCGCATTGCAGGACAACTTCTAAAAGTAAGGTCCAGCAAGACCTGAATGAGCAAGTTTGTTTTGGAGGTCTAAACGACTTAAGCCTCAGTCTGGCACAACACCTTCTTGGATTAATTGTAGTGTAAATTCAAGTAAGGCCTTATCCCCAAACCTTACAAATGCACTTCTTGAACCTATGGACAAAGAATGGGATCTCATTTAACTTCACACTGTTGGAAGAGTTACAAAATAGCAAATTAAAGAAATAATCAGACAAACCTCTGAGCAGTGTCTGTAGACAAAACATTACTCCCAATTAACCATGGAAATCCAGAGCAGATTAACATTAATTAGGAATAAAAGTTTGGGTGGGATTGAAGGAAAAGCCACATGAATTCAAAACTCTGAAAACCAACCTCATTCAGATTCATTGAAGCTGATCACTGCAGAATTATTTGACTCTTAAAAACATTATTAAAATGCATCAATACATTTCTAAAATTAATTTACAATTTATACTCAGGATAAGAAAAATGTAAACTTCTTACTGACACATCCAAGCCAGTGCTGTGTGTATTTCTAATATCTGCTGTTACCTGCTGATAGGCACCTCAGTTTTATAGTCTGGAACGATGGCTTAACTTCAAATAGACCCTCTCATAGCATCACCTGTATGTTACAAATCTCATTTTTATAGCTTGCTGGGAAATTAGTCTTGCTCTGCATCACAAATGTGGAGTTAGCATGAAAAAAGCCTTCTGCCTAAATAAATTATGTGTAAAATCATGCTCTGTATAATATGGGTGGAAAATTCCTGTACATCTGCTTAGATGGTAATCTCGATTTTCTGTCTGGAAAGTCTCACAATTTTCCATGACAGGTTATTTTTAATTAGTTGCTATATTTAGAGTTTTAGTCAGTTTTTTTTTTTTTTTTCAACTGCAGTTTGGGGCTCTTGTGGGTACATGCATACAGCTTTCCAATACATGGATAATTAAATGAATGAGTACACGGAGAGTGATTTCAGCCGCCCTGGTAAATGACTAGAGTCACGCAGCAGTTTATTGCTTCTTGTATTCTTCCCACCCCCTTGGAGTTCATAGCAAAACAAGTGATTATTATTCAAAACTGCGACTGGCCGTCCTACCTCATTAACGGCGGCCGACAGATGAAAGACCTGAAAGAGTCAGGAAATTATGTGTTAGTGCTTCAAACAACTTTTCACTCACGTTTTGATGAATAGCTGCTAAAAGGCAAAGAACATATCAATAGGAGAATGCTGATGCGAAAACACTTTAAACTACATCAATCTGTCTGTCCATTAGCTGTAAAAAGCCGACTGCAGAGGGCTACAGGAGGCTCCAAGCTGGGAAAAAGGTTACATACAGGTCACACGACTAACGTGGAGTGGTGGACACATGAGCAGTAACACATGCAGTCAAATGATATAAACAACATAATGGAAGCAAACTGGTGATATTGCTTCGTGGACCTGCCGGTAATACAAGTGGAGCAGGCATAACATGCATAATAGCAGTATTTTAGCACCCCACAAAAATCATTTTACTGTCATGGCCCCATTAAAACATTTGGGTCTCTTGTTAATAACAAAATCAATGGTATCTTTGTTTTTACCTGTTTTTGTTAGTAAAAGTTAAATGTTACTCTGAATGATTTGTTTCTCTTTGCCGGATTTGACAGTGACAGTCAGTGGAGTGATAAATGTTATTTAATGACTGTGTAGCATATACAATTAAATCAGGAAGAAAAAACAGAAAAAGAATAAAGTCCATACAATTTTGTATCACAGTATGTTTCCAAAAGAGTAGCGTAGACTGTGTTGTGTGATAAGCGACATGTTAGCATAGCTAGATTAGCTATAGAGTAGCGTTAGTCTCCCTTTAACCAGCATTTAAGTCAAATTTAAACTTAGAAATACTTAATGCTCCTAAAAGGAAATTATCAAAGTTTCTTAAAAAAATGTTGTAAATGCTAACAGTCGTGAGCAGTTCTTTTGATTTAAAGAAGCATCTGTTTAAATCACTCATTTGTTGTATAACAGTTGGATGAAGAAGATACCACTGCTGTCTATAAACATTCTTCATTTTATAAAGGATCATTTGTTGCATCTTAATCTCCGGAGGGTCCATAGCCTCCAACTTCTAAGCTAACAATCTCACGCTTATGATAAATGGTAGAGATGGATTAAACTTCCTCGTCTTGCTTTCCTCTGTGCTTCTGCTCTGGATCCACAATGTCTCCTGTTCCATTTAACTGGGATTTTTGTCTGCAGTTTTTGTAATGTTACGCAACTGCCCGGATCTAAACCGCATTGTCGCCATGGTCATAAGCAAAATTCTTACAGCTGCACGGCATCCAAAACTACTGAGGTGGTTTGTTCTAAAAAGTAACATTTCTGCCGGAAACAGAGGAGTAAAAGTTTCAGAAAGTCATACCAAAAGTAACAGAACTACTCAAACATGCTGCCAATTCGAGTTGTGTAATTCTGGAATGTTAATCAGTTAATGTTTAGCCATATTTTTGTAGCTAACATGTCACTGTACCTATTACAACATTAAACAGTAGATGAGTAAGAGTTAGCAGCAGCTCTAACTGCCCATTCCAACTTAGATCTTGTTCCCTGTGTCATGATTTTGCCAGCTAGGCTAGTTTGTTTTCTTCTGTTCCTGCCCTCAGTCTACCTCGACCACACCCACTGATCTGTTTATCTGCTTTATCAGAAGCCTAGCTGCCAGATTATTGAAACATGTCTGTGGGTAGAGATCCAGCACTTCTTCTTTCTGATCACTTTTCTGTGCCTTGCCTTGCCCTCTGGATACCTCGCCAAACCTGAGAGTCTGGACCCTGAACCTCCCTTTGGTTTATTGACTTCTTTTTTGCCAAATCCTTGGATCTATTTGTTGCCTCTGCTTTCATAAAATGATCCTGTTTCTGCTTACTTGCCACAAGTTCTGTCCAGCCACTGTATTTTTGGAATTTTAAATTTTTTTTCAATAAATCAATCATAAATCTGAGATTGAAAACAGTGAGTATGCATACTCATGTCGCTTATCACACAACACAGTCTGACATTTACGGCTCCTGTATTCAAATCCTTCGTCATTTTACACTTTTATTGCTGTTAAAAATGAATTGAGATCAATTAAATCTGGCTGTTTTGTCACAAAAAAAATAGACCATAAGAAGCAAATTATGAATTATCACACTTCACCTTTAATGATTCATCGCGTAATGGTCTTAATGTTATCTCCAGTGTGTGATTAATTTATTTATTTTATGAAACTTGACAAAACACAACGAAAATAACTCGGTCTGATCTGGCTATGGGCTTACATATTGGAGTTATTTACCCTTTTGGTCATCATGTTGTTCACTAGTATTTGTCTTAATAATTACCTTTGCCTTAGTGCCTAAAGGTGGTTGAGGAGTGGCATCTACTCTATAAGTAGCATAAGGTCGGTGTGTTTTGTGTGAACGCATGATTCAAAACCTTAAGTTTGGTATCTGCTGTGAAAAAAAAATGTCTTAACCCCCATTTGTCTACTGCTTTGGCAGTTAACAGCATTGCATTATGTTTTTTTGTTTTTTTTTACCCGCAGTATTGCTAAGTACATCAGTCATTTTTATAGAGTGAGTCTTTCAGGTTATGTCGGCGGCAGTCAAACTGAGGAGACAAGAATTTCTTCGTGCTCAGGGAACACGTTTTGTTACAACGGGGGAGATAAATTCCAAAGAGTCCAGAGGTGCTTCTGACGTCTTTACTACGGGAGAGGAACAGTGAAAATGCCAGGATCCAAGAGTTATTGCTGTCAGACATGATGAACACAAAAACAAAGACTGACAAATGTTTTCAGACATGAACATTAACGGAGAGATTTTCACAAGATAAAATGCCTCCTCTGTCAAGTTTTTGCAATGCCCTAAATTACTGGAATGTCAAAAATCCTTTCTAACAGTATATTGTGGGAAAATAATCTCTGTGTGGAGAAACATGTGGGCAAGAAATTGACATATTTGGTGCTCGGTCAATTTCTTACTCTAGCTAAGTCTAATTCACTACCAACTCTTTACTTACTGACATTAAGGAATCCCTCTTTGGTTTCCAAACACGGGCTAACTATCTAACTAGTGTTGTTATGTTGATACTAAATAGCCTTCAGTTTTGAGTTATTAATAAAACCTGGAAGTCAGTGTTCGGCCCCCACATAATCGGGGCATACTCTGCAGAGGCCCGCATGGATCGATGATTAAAGCTACATCACCGTTACAAGCTTAACAGAAATAAGACTGAGCTGATTGACAAACATGACAAATCTTTGCTAAAATACTCAGCACCAACTGTCAAGCATGGTAGTAGCAAGATTCTACAAAGGGTCAGCTTCGCTTTCAGGTGTTACTGAGGCATTGTTTGTATGTGGTAGTCCTTCTTGGGGAAGTCTATCAGTTATTACATGCTACACATTTGCTTGCTACTTTCACCCATAAAGCAAGCAAACAGGGATTACATCCGCCTTGTGTGATAGAGAAAGGGAATAAAAGGACCGAGATGTGTGAGCTTGAAACATGAAGCTTTTGCTGTGATTCTAAATTAAACACCAGTACGGAAATATTGCGAACTATTCTTAAGAACCAAAAGCGAGACAGAAAACATACCAAACCTGCAAACTGTATTGTTGAGCAGACCTAATAATGCCAGGAGCTTCTTGACAGAATGATTCAGTTGTTTTATTATTCAGCAGTTTTTTACAAAAATGTAAAAGGCCCCGATAAAACCTAGCTATTATTAATAACTTCACAGTCTTAATTAAATATGTATATGTAAGTCCAGTGAAAACATCAATTTGTGAAACTGTGTTATGTATTAAAATCAAAATGTTAAGGGCCTGTGTAATTCTTGATAGCTTTACTGTTGGTTTCTTATCTGTATGATCACTTTTTTACAACAAATTTTTTTTGAGCATTTCTGCTGCTGGAACATTTACCAACATCACACTACTTTTACTTTTGCTTTATATTAATAGGAAGGCAGAACTTATATGGGCTTATGATCTCTTCGGACAGCAGTCCAAATTTGGGTGAAATTGGTTTTGACAGTGGAGCCAAATGCCCTGTGCTGTAGCTTAGCAACCATCTGTAGCACTTGTGAATGCACACCTAAAGCTATGTTGACAAGCACAGAGGTATTTACCTGAGCCTTCACAAACTCAACTATTCTGACCTGAGTGGTAAAAACCTAAAATTATAAGTGTCATCCAATCATCTAAAAGATTGAATTATTTGTGTTTATTTGTTTCACACTGAGCTTTGGAAACGAAATATTAACGCTTGGCTCTTCTCTATAATTAATGCATAGACCCACCATGGAAGTTTTATGATGTGTTCTGTGAAACTGACCGAACTGATGAACAATGTTATCTAATGCTTAAATTGATGTTTATTTGCACACTCATAGCAAACTAAAGCAAATTGTGACCAGACTTTGCTCATGGTCACTTGTACCTGCTGTAAGACGCAATGAGATCGCTCTTTCCAGGCCGTTGCACCGAGGCTCTGGAACAATCTTCCGTTGTCTCTAGGTTCTCTAGGCTTCATAGACAGTTTTGAGTTTAAACTTAAAACCTATCTATTTCTCCAAGCTTCTAAACATCAGTGGTAAGAAAGTTGTTTTATGGCCATCATGTTGATTTAGTTTTATTGTAGGAGCTTTTATCTGTATTATCTTGTTTTTATTTTTAATTGTTATCGTCCATTGTCTGTGAAAGACGCTATATAAATAAACTTTACTTACTTACAAATACAAAGAAAGTATAATTCCCATTCTGCACCGTAATCGTTTTTTAAATGATCTTAGTATATTACTTGCATCTGGATTTTTTGAATTTTTATATCCGTGTGTTAAAAGTTCATACAATTTAGCAACATTGTAAATATTTAAACGTTTGCAAACACAGTTTCTTTCTCATTTCTTTCTATAGGAGCTTTTCTAAACTATGTGCAGCAGCACGTGATTTGAAAATGAAAGAAATATAAGCTTCTCTGCTAGAAGTCAAACTAAATGTCCTTCATCACCAGTCAGAAGAACAAAAAGGGACTTTTTATTTCCGATAAAAAACAATAAAAAAATCTAATTATATCTTAAATTGGACGCTTCTACCTGTCAGGAAATATGTTTCTCATAAAATTCTACATTAAAACTCGAAATTAATCAATTCTCCTCCTGTTTTATGGATTTTTTTCTACCGTACCTGGGATTTAACCTCCTGAGTAAATACATCAGAACAGTTTGTGACTTAGAATAGTCTCACTCTCCCACCTTGTCATAGTGATTGATTGACTGAAATTATTTTTCAATCTTGTTCCCAGCCATAATCTAATATTAGCAGGAGAAAAAAAATACAAAGACAAATCATACCCAGAATGTACCACCGCAACAGTGAATTACAATACGAAGATTTCATTGGGATTATATATATAAAGCCACGCAAAGTAGTTGATCTCTGCAAAGCCAGGATATGGAGACGTATACATGGTAAAGATTTTTTAGGAAAGTCTGCAAATAGCATAGACTATCTATGTTATTTATCTATCTCTTTTAGAATTTCACTTGCACAAAAAAAAATACAGGTACTAACAATTATAGCATGTTTAAGTCGGTTTTACAAACCAGGCGCATAGAGGTTTGTGTAAGCAAAACCAGTTGAGTAGAATGTGCAGCGCATTTAGCATGTTTGACTTCATGAAAATGCCGAACATATGCTGATCATTCGAACACCCTGGGAGCTGGTTACGCAAAACATGGTTTACCACCCGCAACGCCAACCAGATTGAGGGTTCTGTTTTTGTGCCAACATTTAGCTCTGTAAAGAGATGACTGGAATGACAGAAGAAATTTCTGGTTAAATAGTTGTAACATCTAAGGAAATATAAAACAAAGCTAATTAAAATGAATTAATATAACCTTAAGTAAATTGCAACTTTAAACTTCAGGAATAACTACTAATTGTAGCGAAACATCAATTTACGGAAGCATAACACTATTACGCCTTGATGCCTCGCAAAAGATCTATACCCCAGATTTTTTTTTTTGCTAAAAATACTCATTAAACAATCCTGATTACACTTTATGGTATTTCCTGTCAGACAGCTTAACATTTTTGTGTATAACTTATTCGTGTTGCTCCTGAGAGCAAACCTGTTTTTAATGGTCAAATATTAGGCAGAGTACGAGACGTTTTCATCTTTAATTAGAAAAATAAGGTCATATTATTATGAGAATAAAGCTGTAATATAAGAAAAGAAGTTGCACTATAATACTGTTGTAATATTATGAGATAAAAGTTGCAATAATGATAAAATTATGTCATAACATTACAAAAAAAGTTGTAATATTGTGAAAATAAATCAGATTAGAATAAAATCATAAAAACACTTTTTTCAGTGGTAAAATAGCTTTATAGTGTTTACAAATTATTACTATTTATTGCTTTTTTATTCCCAATTAATTCTCATTACATTTCGACTTTGTTCTCATAATATTACAACAAACATGATAATTGTCATGATCCGTGTTTTTGGTTTGGTTCTGTTCATTATTATTTAGTCGTTGTTATCATTAAAAAAATTTAGTTATTGTTTTGTTTAGGGTATTTTCTAGTTTGGTTGAGTCTTTGTTTTCTCCCTCGCTGTCTGCTCTCTCTTTCTCCCTGTGTGTGTGTGATATCTGTTTTTGTTCCCTGTTAGTTTGCTGTTTAATTTGTTTTAGTTGCTTTGTTTTACTTTATTATTAGTTATTGTTTTCTTTAGGTGACTTTGTATTTTGGTTTAGTCTTTGTTTTTGTTATTTTCTGTGTTCTCTAGTTTCCCCTGCTCTGTCCCTATTCTTTCTGTGTTTTCTCTCTTCATTATCACTCACATCTGTTTGCAATTATCCAATCATCATCTCCACCACTCCACTCCTGCTTCTCAGTATTTAAGCCTGGTTAATTCATTCCCTCACCGCTGGATCGTCTGATTTCCCTCCTCGTCTCTCTGCATCATCTCTTGCTTGTTCTTCTACATCTCCCAGTAAGCCTTTATCTCTTGCTCGCTGAATTCTCTGTCCTGGCTCTTCCCATCCTTGGATTTACTTTGTTTATTGTTTTCTTGTAGTCTTCGGTTTCCCTTCCCCATCCTTTTCTCTCCAGTTCCCTGTCTCAGTTTATTTCCTCCCTTATGATTATTATTATTATTATATTGTTTTTTTGTCGTCTGCTGGACGATTTCGCCTTCCCGTGTTCTTTTACTGGTTTGGTTATTTCGATTGTTTTATTTATTCACTATTGTAGTCCCTGCGTCCCGCTTCCGTTCTCTGTTTGTTCACGTTCCGCGTTGTTCCGTTTCCGCTTTGCCCTAACTGTTGTTTTTGTTCCGTTTATGTTCATTATTCTTCCCCCAAAATAAATTATTTATTCTCTCAATTCCACCTCTGCTCGAGTCATTGATCACAACCTTACAATAATAACATTATTTCTCAACATATTACCATCTTATTTTTATAAAATTTATGACGTTTTATTTTATTTTATGGAAATAATAAGACATTTAATTGTAATAGTCACGCCCTAATACATACGTTTTCCCAGGTTTGTAAAATTTGTAAAAAAAAAAAAGAAAAAAGCTACATTTGCTCTGTTTGAGTTTATCCTTGTCTTTCAAAAACAAATGAAAAGTTTGTAATCATAACCATGAGCATTTTATATTCATATTAAAATTAAATAAAAATTCTTGAGACTTCCTAATTAAAACTTTTCTCTGTGGGGTCCTTGCACTCTGCTCTTCCTATTCAGGTGAGGAAAAAGAAAATAAAGAACTACTTGATTTGATAGACATGACAAACAGACTAAACCATTGCAATTTTTCCCAAAAAATAGAAGCGTAATTGAAATGTCATGACTCTCTCAAACAGGATTTTCTGTGTTTTATCAATAACGGCAAAGACAGCAGGGAGTGGAACAGTTTCTTTCCTATGTGTGGATGTGTTCATAGAAACTCAAACTTAGTGTGTAGACACTGAGTGGCCACTTTATTAGCAATCTGTTCAGATTTTTGTTTTTCTTCACAACTTCCCGTTTTTTTTTTATGGCATAGATTTGGAATTATGTCAAAAATCAACCTAGAAAGTTGGATCCATTGCGACAAGGACCATAGATGTCTTGATGCTTTTAAAAAACACTGACTGTTCCCAAACCAAAGTAAGTACGTTTGGTTTGGGTACAGAGGGCAGTCTAACCTTCAACTGAATTCCATACCATTGCCCTAACATTGTTGATATGAAGGCTGAGAAATATTTGGATCTAGTGTAGGACTGTCAGGTAGTTTCCTAAATCTGCTCTATAAACATCAATATTAAATATTCTTGATACGTTTGTTTGTGGAGTTCTCATCCGCCTCACAGTTCAACATTGGTCCAGGCTTAGCAGCCTAGATCACAGACTTTTAAGGCACATACCTCAGCATGTAAACAGTCACCTGTATTCATTTATTTTTCCACACTGGTATAATCTTTTTCCCTTATGCCGTGATGTTTTTATGATTCATTTATATAGTTTCAAACGATATTGGGTTCATAAGGGTGGTTTAAGAGACATGTGCAGGCAAAACTAGAGACATCAACAGTAAGGATTATGATACAATGTCATAACTATTTAGTAAACAGACTGGTCTTATTTTTTTGGGAGTGGAAGAGCAAAGGAGGTAAGCGTTCCTTGTTTCCCCAGGTCAGAGTGTGAGGTGTTTTCATTGTGGACAGGCAGGTGATCGACAGACCAAGGATCCAGTTAATTGAGCAGTTTCTGAAGGTGCGAAGTGACTTAGAATGTAGAAAAGAGACTGAAGGAAGAATCCTTAATGGTTTAACAACGTTTCTGGACTGTGAGGAAGAAAAATGACAAAAGGGTCAGCTCAGGTGCTATAGTAGTTACCACTGGAGGTGGCATCCTCCTTTTGCATCTGCCTCAGAAAAGCCACTCATCTATAAACCAACCAGAGATGGCAATTGATAAGCTGGGTCTGACCTCCTGTTCCTCACACCCTGTAGAGGAGAAATGAAAGAAAATCTTACCAAGTAATTTTGTCTAGTCTCTACTACTGCAAATAACTTGTTTGTTTTCCTTCTCCACTCGAAAACCATAGAATCTTGACAATTATTTTTACTTACTACACTTAAAATCGGACAGAACTAACTTAAAACCTTTCAGCAACTAACTTTTCAGTAAGATATAGGTATTGTTTAAGTCAATAATACTTGGATATTAATAGGAAAGTACTATTTTTATTGGTTTTATTGGCATTTTTTCACATGTCCTAAATCCACCAATGGACCTAGCAATTCTTATCAAAGTTACTTGTAAGTTCCAAGACAAATTCTATGCCTTTAGGTTCAAAAATATAACTGAAATATTTTCCTGTGTTCAGATATTCTGTACTTTGCATTTTCCACCATCTGATCTATCATCAGACACTCCACTATCCAACATATGAGGCAGGCTTAGCATCTGTAACAGTTCCATAACATTCTGAAGGTCATGGAAGTTGTATAGTTTACTGGAATTTACTGGAACAAGTCTTCTTTATGTTCAAGTAAACACAATTTGAGATAAAAAAAAGCAATTTGAGATTATCTCAGGTTTGTGAGGTCTCCATCAGAAAATGGGTACTTTATGGTAATAAAGGGATGGACAATGTTGTGACATTTTAATATGCTTAGTTGGTAAAAAGACACTATATATTCCTCCCCTTATAACCACCATTAGCCATTGATACAAGGAAGGATATAGAGATCCCTTTATCTAATATACTCCAACTTCTGACATGATCTAAACTTTGGAACTGCTAGAACTAAGAATCTTTGGATCAGGAAACAGTGTATATGGTGATGCCAGTGATTTACTGGTCTATCATGGTGAAGAAAGCTCTCCATTTACCGGTCAATCTATGTTGCTATCCTCATGCATCGTCCTGAGATCTGGGTAGTGACCCAAAGAACTCTCACTTAGAGATATTATAAGAAGACTCGCTGCTACTCTAGGACCAGAGGTGGCAGCTGAGGTGGCTCGGGCATGCGGTAAGCCTGGATGCCTACCTGAAGAGATGTGACCCCGACCAAACGGAAGACAATTAAAGGATGGATAGATGAAACAAACATTGTAGCTTCTATTTTCAGTTCCAAACTGACAGGAGTGGTATCAGGTATGGTCTTCTAATGCTGCAGTCAGTCTACTTTAAAATGATATATACTTTGGTTTCAGAGAATCTGTCCATTCTTGGATGACCGATGACATTAACAGAGTCCCAGAATACTCCTGCTCACCGGAATATCGTTCTTGGAGAGAGCCTTGTTAGTAAAAAATATTAGATTTTCAGACCACCCTTTCTGGCAGCAACCTTGTAAATAAAATGATTCCATCCCATACATAAATATGAAGTAAAAATGCAAAGAGCAGCTAAACCAAATACTAGTAAAATACAATTATATTTCTCTCCACTGTGCAAGTTAATGTTATAGATGCAATTTACAGTAACTGACCATTGCTAGAACAGGAAGCCTGTCTGATTAGCTCCCTTCATTTGCATGTGCCAAAGGGAAAGAAAAGGCTTCTGAAAACAGGTACATTTCGTTCATAAATAAATGTAGTCTTGCAATATCACTGCCCAATTTTCATTTAAAATCTACAGCTACAAATAGGCTTTAAACAACAGACAAACAACACTCATAAAGTGCAATGCTCTGAATCATAATGCATGTTTCATCACGTAGTTCTATGATTATGTATCAGCTTTTCTGTCCTAATGGCCAGATCTCAAATATAATGAGATGTTTTGTTCGCCTTACAGTAAGAATTGAGAGCTAATACACACCTGGGACCTAGGCTGTCAAGTCCTCTCAATATTGAACCATGCCTACATTTTACTTTTTTTATTTATTTATTCATTCCAACCCCCAAAAGGGATCAAAGTAGAGTACCCCATCAATGAATTATTGGATGCTGGGGAGAGAGATGGTGAAGTGGAAGAGAAACAGCTCTGTCTGTAGATTTCTTAGTAAGGTTGCCAGCTTAGCCGTTATCCACTCTCAGCCTTAGGAAAATAATCAATTTCTTTTTTTTCTTTTTTTTTTCTGCTGGAGAGCAGCTGCAAACGTTCTCTCCTGCAGATTTATTGGGTCCGTTACCCAAACTTAGAGCAATTCTGCCTGGTCTAAATATAATCTCTCCTGTATGGAACTATTTCCAACCTGCATTAGTCTGTGGGAGGAACTGGAACCCAACCATGAATAAGGCAGAGAAAATAACACAATTAACATTCTTTTGGAAAAGATGAACAGCAGAGACTTTTATTGCCTGCCAGGAATTTCAAGGACTATAGAATGCCTTGGTTTTTACAGCAGTAACAATACATAATGTACACAAGATGTTCAAGATGTTTCAAGATGCTTCTCAGTACTAAATCTTGTTCCATTTAAATTGAGCCACATTTGTAACTAAAGTACAGTATGCGGGCTGTGTCCAATAAAAAACAAATCTGTCCTGCCAATAGCCAACAGCTTTTTGGTGGAGGAAGTGTTATGGTGTGGGCAGGTACTCCCTAAATTTAACACATTGAGTTTTCATTAAAGGGGAGCTGCCAAGAAGACATTCTTTAAACTTTGGCAATTTGTATATCTACACACTTAAAGATCAAACACTACCCTCTAAAATGTCTGAACTATACTACATAATTTAGGAGTAAAGAGAAGGAAAATCCTGATCTGAAAACCACTAAAAACTTTACAGTCAGATGTCTTGTTCATAGGGAAACCACCCCATTTTAATGTGTGACCAAACTGGTGACAAGCATAAGGAGGGAATGTCAGACTTTTTCCGTTGTGTATGGGTCTCTCATGCCTGTAGTCTGATGGAACACATCTTATTAAATATATAATTTTTAAACACTTTGTGCCTTGCTATTCCTGAGAAAACTTTAAACCAGCTTCAATATAAAGGGTTTTATAAATAACCCCTCTTGCTATTCATGCCCACAGTTCCAGTTGAATTGCAATTTTTTTAAGAGTTTGACTTTTGGGTAGAAAATGGAACACTATTAATTTCAAGCTGACATGCCGTAAATGATCAAACCTGATATAACGTGATTATGATGTGTTCCATTCTCCTTCTAGTCAGGGACAATTACTGAGGCTTTACACTGATGCCTGTCTGCTGAATAAATCTCTCTCTGAGGAATTTAGCTTCTCCTCTCCCTTACTGGTCTCCTCTGACACAACAGAGGGAAAAAAACAACATAGCTTCTCTGCATCTCATGGAACAAGCCCCGTTTATAAGAAGTAAAAAGTTATTTCCTGCAAAGCTTTACAAATCCATATTAAATAGGTGCAACAATGCTAAATGAAGTATTCTCACCCCTGCTTCTTTTTAAATTATGTTCTTTTGCCTTTTACTCAGAGCTGCTTTGTCTTTTTAATCTCTAATTCAGGTCTCTCCTTCCTTCTCCCTAAAGCATGTTTTGTTGCTGTGCACTTCCTCCTGTCTGAGTCTCACACTCATTTTCACCTGTCCTTTTCAAAGTCATTTGACGAGAGAGTTCAGACAGCAATCCCATAATGCGGCATCATGCATTCTGTGTTTCTGGCACTTTTAGGCCAGACTATAGAGTCTATACAGTAGATTTTATGGCTGTATTTCACTCACTAACAAGTAATTGATAAAGCAGTCCAGCTGTCATCTTATCTTGTACTGATATAAAAATCCAATATGTCTATTGACCCTGGACAACCCCATTATAGAACTGAAGACAGCCTTGTTCTTCTTTTTGGAGGTTTTATTGTAGCTATTAAATGTTTGCTGATTGAAAATGCCAGGCTTCAGATACTCTATAGCCTAAGAAGGAAAAAAAAAAACTGTCCACTAAAGGAGAAAGAAAGGTCTCATGAAGATGTTTTTTTTTGTTTTGTTGTTGTTGCAACAGGTCTTGTATTGTTTAAAAGCCTTTTTCTCTTCAAATGATGCCACATTGGTATGCAAAATAGTTTGTTTGCTGTGTAGAGTTGTTTTTGGCTGTTTGTATAAAAAAAATTACTTTTCCAGTTTCAAAACAGCCTTCTATATGCAATGTATCATGTTTTTGCAAGGGATCTCTTTCACTGGATATGCAAACCTGTTTGTGATCATTGGAAGCATTTCTGCAGCGGCCACTCTTGTAGTATTTTTATACCAAACTAACCCTTGATCGTCTGCTTTTAGAAATATTTAGTTTAAATATTTTAAGATATCTAGTTCTTAAACCAAGTAAGATTAGTAATGAGTTGGTATTATTTTAGCTCTTTCTAAGATTAGAAGATAAAACCTATGTCCTATCTTTGCTACAGGTAACCTCTACACCATAATTCTTCAAATTCAGGGCTCCAGGCGTATATTTGCTTCAATATTCCTGAGTCAAATCATCGGGTCATTAGCAGGAATTATGAACTGGACTGATACTGAGTAGGTGAATCAGTCGTTTGATTCAGGTGGCTTGCACCAGAGACACAAAAATATTTTTTTTCTAAAGAAAATTACTTACAGCTATTATAGTCTGAAGGATTTGCATGAACACATGCTTTAGATTAGCCCTCTCAGTCCCTGCTCCGTGTTCTAAAAGCTTCAAAATAAAAGTGGCTAGATTAAACATTTCTCTCTCGTTGTATTATCGATTTTAGAAATTACTTTAGAGATGAAAAGTATTTTTGACATATAGAGCAAGCTCTGGGGGGAACACCTTGAACTATCATCCTGGAATTACTGTTAATGCTAGACTGATCATCATCACTACTAACCAAGCAAGGGTCAGAAGCGCAAGATGCTTTTCAGGGATCGGAAGAGAAGACCATAGACACAAACGGTTGTCCTTAAATTGAACCATGTGCTTAGAAACGATACTTGCCGACAGCCTGCTAGTGTGTGCTGTTTGATTATACAGGAACTCCTTCCTCCCCACAAACATCACCATCTACATCAAGTGTTTGAATAACCTTAAACAATAGGATTCATAAAACAGGTAATTTACCATTGCAATGAAAAAAAGTAATTTTGAATTTGAAATCATTCAGGGATTTTACTTGGGGCAGGTCAAAATTAACAAAATTGCAGCATTAAACTAAAGTTCTTCTGTAAAATTAAAATGTTTAGGATTCATCCTGTTTCCCATAAAACTAAATGTTTTGGTGTAGATGTTTCATTGAGCTGTTTTTAGTCCTACTGTCCAGCTTCCCTCCTGTTAAGGTTATTTGTAAAATCATTCAAAATTCTCTCGAGCTTTTGGTTATTCTCATCTGCTGATCAGTAGCATAAATATTGGGCAGCAGTGCAATCAACATCTATATAATGAATGAATTTGAAAAAAAGAAAGCTGTGAACATTTATTTAACAAATTAAAATGTTTCACTGTTTTCAGCATAGCGTTTTCGGATAACTTTTATAATCATCAGCACAGAGAAGTTATATCGAAATATTTGACATTTTTTATTATTTTAATAGTGCTCGACAACTCAAGTCATAAGCTAGATATTAACTTCTGAATAAAATGAATTCTTCTGTCCTCTGTCAAAATCTTCCCATTGTCCTAATCACCCCTCATGCATTTGGAGTAAACAGGACAAATGGACATCTAATGATTTCTTATGAAAAATAACATCATTATATAATGTAAAAGTAAAAAAATCCTTTAAAACCCTCAAAGAAGCTATAGAGTGAATGCCTCAATGTCAATTAAAGTATTATTTAAAGTTTTATTTTTTTTTCAAAATATATTTTATTATTATGCTCTGATCCTAAAACAAATTATAGGATCCACCAGGTGCTCAAGTAGTATGATGGAATGAGGAAAAAGTGGAGATGCTTTCATTTTAAGGCATGCATCTTAACTAGGAGTAGATTAGGTCTTTCACAGAAATTCATAATTGCACTTTGAGGAAGTAACAGCACACACATTTTTATTTCTAGTTCTAGGTTATACAGGTGCAAAACCCCTAACTCAGTGACCCACCTCTGCTCAATGGCTCCTAAACTGCCGGTGGAGAGATGGCACAGGGGGTTGTTATCAGTGAAGACAGTGAACTCTTACCCTAGGCCCTGACTTGGCTACTCTATTTGACACATGCGATTACAACATCATGGACAGGCCCTGTAATCTATGAAAAACCCTCAATAAACCTCCCATAATACCAGCAAAACCCTACAAATGACCTAATGTCTTTTACAGTACTAGGGATAGGCAACAGCTTCACTCTAATGATCTTCTCTGGGTGTGTGTCTATACCTTGGGCGGACCCTGGTGATCAGTCTCAGGTTGAAGAAAATGGCACTTTTCCACTTTAACTTTCAGAACCGTCTCTTTTAAACTTTTCAGAACGGTCTCAAGTCTCACCAAGTGGTCCTGGAAGGTTCGAGAACACACAAGCAAGTCATCCAAATAAGTCAACACAATCTGGAAGGCTAAATCCCTCATTGTGGCCTGCATCGAATGTTGAAATGTTGCAAGGCATCTGTAGATACTTGTATAGTCCAAATGGCGTTGTGAACGCTGTCTTGTCTCTATCATTGTCATGCATCGCAACCTGGTGGTATCCGCTTGCGAGATCGATTGTTGGGAAGAAAGCCACATCACTCAGGGCATCCAGGCTCTCATTGATGTGTGGAAGTGGAAATGGATCACACCTCATTTTTGAATTCAGTCTCCGGTAATCTATGCATAGGCTCACTTCCATAACGTTTGAGCACAAGAACGATTGGTGAAGCATACAAGCTTAACCTTTCCTGAATCACTCCCTTCCTAAACAGGTCACAAATGTGCTCTTCCCTGTGCTGCAGGAGAAGCTGTGCATTAAGGCCTGCTCTCTGGTGTACATGCCCCACCCCTTCACAGCATAAACAGATTGGTTGACCATTGCTTGTGTATCTTGGCTGGACTTTAGGTCTGCTACTCTTGTTACTAACTCCTGAGCTGAAGTTCTGTGTAGTAAGTTCACAAACTACATTGGTTAGCTCTCTGATAGCTTTACCCTGCTGAGCGATTATCTTAATGACTTCTTGCTGTGGCGATCTCAAGTTAGTCGTTGAGTCTGTGGTCAGGTTTGTCTGCTCTGTAACCTGATTGGGGCTAGCACCAACTAGATTTCTACTCAGAGGGCGGTCCTCGAGAGCCCACATGATCGCCTCCTCTCAGACATCAAGCAAAAGAGTCTTTGAAGCTCATGTCGAAGGGCAGAGCCGAGCACACCTTCAATGAACTGGCCTCTAAGTGCTAGTTGAACAATAGCAAATTTATCAGAGGACTGTTGGAGGGCCAAAATTAGGAGCTCTGAGAGTACATGGGATAAATATCTCAATCTTCTCCATCTAACTGTCTACGAGGATAGAAAGCATGCAACAGTTATGGAGTACCACACTTTTCTCTAAAGGCTCCCGTTAAACAACAGAACAGATCTTTGGGATACCTCACCTGTCCCGTAATGCACAGTTTGACCTCCTCCAGGGCTGAATCCTTGATCAACGAGAGGATAAAATCTAACTGATCCTCACTGAGTAGACCCCTTGCCCTCATTGCCCTCTCCACTTCCTCTATAAACTCATCAACAGTGTAAACATATTTTCCTGGTTCACCACTAAATGGCACAATGAGTTTTTTTGCTCAAATGTAAATAAAGGATCTTATCAAGTTTTTTAAAAAACATTTCTTGACCAATCACAGCTCTGTCCAAACTGGAAAAAAAGCCTGATCATCCGATGAACTTAAAGGCCAACTCAATTCTCATTCTTTTGTCATTTTTTTATTTTCTTTATTTGCAGGATAAAATTTAATAGGTTGATAACCTCAAAAACGAACAAACAAAAGTGTATGTATATTAGTTTCAAATAAATATCATTAAACAAAAGTTTGCTTAGAGAACAAGTGTTCCTTCTTAAATCAAAATCATTTAAGTAATTTGAAGTTAACCTGTTGGATCTTGAAATACCATTTTTAACTATGAAAAATAACCATAGATATACTACATATAATCAGACATACTTAAATACCATTTAACCAGTTCACATTCAGTATAAAGGTGTTTCCAGTCTCTTTGAAATCCTCAGCCAATGACAAATATAGTGTTTTGTCATGAATGTCCATCAGTCTGGTCAGTTTACTGGTATGCTCCAATTCGTTCACTCTGTCACGTACTTCCTCTGTAATGTACGATTCAAGCGGCTCTTAACAGACTTTAACAGCCATGAAATGATTGTAAAATCTCGTGTGATTTCCTGGTTCTCACAGGATTATCAATTTAGGGCACAGCTAACAAAAAAACAAAGTAACCCCTATTCACTTGGCTACATATATTTACTTACAAATTTAGAAAAAAAATTATAAACTGACAATGCTAAAATCTCTAAAATCAGAAGGCTAAATATGCAAAAAAGTAAAAAAGAAGATAAATTTGACCAAAATTTTTCTAAAACAAAATAATTCTAATCAACTTCTGAAATTGCTTTGAAAAAACACATAGACTATTCATTGTATCATTCGAGTTTAATACGGTAACTGCAAAACATTTACTCTGATTGATACTAAGCTAGCAGCAGCCTGCTAACGTCAGTTGCTTTTTTGTTGCTCTTATTGGGATAAATGGAATATGAAACGGGTCTGGACTGAAGACTGGGGTTATTTTGCTCATGTGTGTGTTCCATATATAAAGCTGATGAAATATTTATCAGGAACCAGTGTAAGAAATGTGATAGTTGTGCAGTTAACCACAAACAGGCTTATTAGTATGAAAAGCTGTTTCATTCAAACTAAATAAATAAATATTTCATGAAATAAGTTAATATCCCCATGAAATACATATAAAATAATATTTAAGGAATTTTTTTTAATTTAATTTAAATTTATCCACAATATTTAAAGATGATTTTTTAAATTGTTTTATTCATTTGACTTTTTCCACAATATTTAAAACATTAAACTGTAAATTGATTGGTTATACATCCCTAACATATTTAAAGCTGTTTCGGCACTTTTTTCCAGTACAGTATTTGCTCTGTGTTTTAAATGCTGTTACATACAAACATAAGTCACAGTTACAACTTTGTGAAATACTGCACACACAATTAAAACAGTTGACAAATGTCAAGACAGAAGAACAAGGTGTGTGTCTGTCTGTCAGTCATTTTAAACCATTCTTGTATTCCCACAGTTGACCTGCAGCATTCAGAGGAGGAAACTGACAGTGAACCAGCATCTTCTGAAACTCCACCTACTAAGCCTGCTATGTCATGTTCAGATGTAATTCAGACAGGATACCTGAAGTTGTCGTGCACTCTCTCTCATACTTGATTTAATTTCTTATAAAACAACAAACAAAACAAAAAGATTGTCCAATTGTGTATGATATTTATATGTGAATACATACAAAACGCTAATCTGTCCACATTCAGTCTGTGTGTAATGGTTATTGTTTGTCCTGCTTCAGGTGACACTGATGACATAGAGCCTCCTAACATTTTGCATGCTGCTCCACCTGGACCTTACGCTACGTTGTGACATGT
>JAVLVB010000968.1:2825406-2837098 GCA_032876305.1 Orestias chungarensis
AACAGAAAAACTCCTTAGACTTGGATTCAGACGTTTTTAAACTTTAGTTGAAACCCTTTTGTGCCATTTAAAAATACACAGCGACAATTTGGCATCCTTGAGTGTTTTCCATTCAGTTGTACTCATTTGATTAACCTTTGAACTTTCAAAAATACTCTTCATCTCTGTGTTATAATAGTTTTTAGCCGATTTTCAAAATATTTCTACTGATTGTTTTACTTATCTTCAAACCTTGTTTACTATGTTCATTTCTGCAACTGTTTTCATTTTCTCTTCAAATTAGTTCACCTTATATTTGTTTGGCAGCTTATTTTTCTCCTTGTCCAATTGACTGAAATCGGTTAGTACCTCATGAAAATTTCAAGGCCTTTTATAATAATTATTCTGCTTCTTTTCCTTTTACTATTCTTCTTCTCCAGCTTATCTTTAAATAATCATTTGGCTATGACTTATTTCAGCTCTTCCAATTAAGTTATCAAATATTTCAGCTTCTTTTTGAGATTCCAGCTATGACTTTTGCTGTTAATATCTTTTCAACTTTTTAACTTATTCAACTTTTTGTGACATTTTTTTCTCATTGAAAATGCATGGCGGATTTTTAAACTACTTTAAAAACTTCAACTTTTTTCAGCTTTTACCACTTCAGCATAATTTAACTTCAACATAATTTCAACATTTCAGAGTTTTCTTCAGCGTTTTCTTCAGCTGATTGATACTACGTTTTCATGTTTTTTCACTTTCTTGGGCATCTTCTGCCAATTCCTTTAAGCTTTTGGCATTCTCAACTGCTGTTTCGCACGAACAGCTTTTTCTAGTTGAGAATGTCATAATGCATTCTCAACAATAAAGAAAATGCTAGAAGGCCCCTAATCTCCTTAGATTTATTCATGTCAGGGGTTTGCAATAATTACTCGAGCAGAGGTGGATTTACGTGAAGAATAAAAGATTTATTGAACAGATGTAATAATGGACTGAACATAAACTGAGACAAGAGGTATGCAGAACCGACCAGGGAATAACGCGGGACTAGAACTGGAATGTAACAGAAACAAATGTAGGAGAACACTGACGAGGAACGCGGGAACTAAGAACTGAGAAAAGAACAAAAGAATGGAAATAAACAAAACAGTGGGAGAACGCTGGATGGGAAATTAAGGACAACACAACAAACTAATAATAGCAACGAGTGACGCGAGGGGAACCGGAGGCAACAAAGGAGCAAAAACCACTGAAAGAATAAAACTATAGAAAACAAAACAGCAAAGGGGGATATGGGGAAAACCGAACACAACAAAGAAAAAAAAAAACTATTAAGGAAGTAACTATGAAGAGGAATGGAGGAAAATGATAGAGAAGAGAGAACCAGCACAGAGAACCAGGCGAGCATGAGGGGAACTTACTGGGAGACGGTGAGGCTGGCAGGAGAAGGAGCACAGAGACGACGAGGGGAGGTAAGGTAATGGATGATCCAGTGGTGAGTGAGAGAATGAATGAGGCTTAAATACTGAGGAGCAGGAGCAAATGCACAAATGTGAGTGATAATGAGGGACTAAAGCTGAGGGAAAACACACAGAGAGGGAGAGAGCAGGGGAACTGGAGGGAAAAAGAGAAATAATACTAACACTAATACAACTGATCAACGAATCAAGGAATCAAGGAATTTTTATTTGTCATCACATCACATGTGGTACATGAGGTGGGACGAAATTCTATTCCCCCGGTCCAGTTTACACCCTGATAGCAATTTTAAATAATATAATAAAATATAAGAACTATGCGAGAATAGGATTTGACTACACAGAATCTACAGTATGGACACAGAATCTTGAATATGGGACTTTGGACATAGCAGCAATGAAAATTCGGAGTGCAAATAATATAATAAAATATAAAGAACTATACGAGAAATAGGATTTGAAAATACATCCACTATTAATAATAACAACAACAGACACCACTAACTAATAACACAGAAATCAAAACCTCTAACTCAAAAAACAATGAAAGACAACAGGGATCATGACAATTCCAACTAACCATAAACACAACTCTATACCACCCATGCTGTGTCTATACATAAATGCTGATTGTAAGCTGTTGGTGTCATTTTTATTTCTCTCTGCACAGAATTTCTTCCCCACAATTTATTTTGCTTTTGGTCTTCATGGTAGGTTTCAAAGCCCTGATGGACAAAAAGGCCAATGTAATCAGACTAACATTACATATAAAAAAAGAAAAGTGCAATATGTTAAGTCGTGAGCAAATGTAAGACGGAACACATGAAAAGGTTCAAAAGCTCTTTGCGTTTCCGAAACACGATAATCAAGTGAATGATTCACTGCTGTCCTGTAGACTAAATTAGTTGTTTAAAATATAATTTTCTAAAATTATGTATTTTCACCTTACGGTATGGAATGAAGAAAGGGAAAAAAATCTGTTCAGAATATATAAAAAAACAAATTCAGTGAATACTGTTAAGGGAAGACAAATGCAAAGCAAGAATTTTGTAACAAAGAGACAGATATGTAGAGCTGAAATGAGTTCAAGAGTTTAGTAACACGAACAAGAGAGGATAGAAAAATACAGGGAAATTAACATATGGAAAGAGAAAATAACTAGAAAGTAAAAACAAGAGGGATCAGACACCTGAAAGAGTCTAAATGTACAGAGAGATAAACAAAAGCCAAAGCTTGCCTTTTAATTCCCATAATGTATTCTGAGATTCTACTTAAATTACAGGCTCGGCTACTCACAAACCACCTTTAAAAAGTTTACAAACCTCTGGTAGAAACTTCTAATTCTTCTCAGATACTGAACTAAAATATAGAATGGCTGACCACTCAACTTTCTTACTAAACTAAGGTACTACTAAAATATAGTAGCCCATTTACAGAAAATGTTTCTTCCAAGGTTAGGCTTTAAACTCTTATGTTGGAAGGAGGCTTGCCCTGTTGAACTCTTAGGCTCGTATTTATTGAGCAAGGTAACATGTTTTCAAATTGTAATGCTTATGATTGAAACAAGGTTTTATGCTTCTGTTTGATTGTCCTGTTCTTATGTCTTGAATGTGATGTGATTTCAAATAACCTTAAGAAAAGATAACATTAAATTACCTTTGCATAAACTTTGAAATGATTTATGAGGACATTCAAATTATTGATAAATGGTGAAATACTATTAAATAAAATGGTGTTCACTTTTAAGCGCATTACTTTAGGAAAAATTTTCCTATCAGGAAATTCTTGTTGTTTGCTCACAAATTACCGGAGATTAACCATGTTTTAATCCATTCCTCACCAGTCCTCCCTGGACCTATGAATTATTGAAGGTCACAGAGCAGTTCCAGAAATCGACAACCCAAACTGTCGTTTCAGCAGAAAAGCAGACAAAAGTTGAAACATATCTAAATTTATACTTTCAGGTATACTCGCTCACATTTTTTATTCCACTATTCCAGCAGAAACAGACACAGATATTTAGATGGATGGATACTTAAATAATACATATAGGATTAAAAAGAGTTTTAAAAAAAGAGATTAAGACTGAAGACTTTGTTGTGGGCGTAACCAAATAGGTTCCGACGTAACCAAAATGCAAAAGAAAAAAAAAGAAATAAATGTACACAAAAAAATACGTCTCTCTAGGGGTGTTGTTACTTTGAAAGTTTGGAATATACGCTTTCCAAACACAGTAACCAACAAAAATGGGAACCTTTACACATATACATATACATATATATATATATATATATATATATATATATATATATATATATATATATATAAATATCATTATTATTGTTATTATTCTAATTCTTAAACAGTGATTCATTACCTAAAGGAGTCTCTATCATGTGGAAACTAGGTATCACATGTAAAGTTGTGTGGTTCATGTGAAAAAATATCATGTTCATTTGTGGATTTGGAACCTGCTAAAAACTGATGTGGTTCCCATATTTGTACATGGGCTTTATACACGTCCATTAAATTCACAGGTGGGGCACATTCTTCACATGTGATCACATATTTTGCTCATGTGTTTGTTCCACTCACATATGTATCATATTTGGGAATAGGATGCATAAATGTTTATCAAATTGAGAAATAAATGAAAACCATGCGTAAAAAGTAAAATCATCTGTTTTTTTTTTATAAAAATTTTTTTTTGATATGGTCCAAATCCATAGTCATACATGTGGTATTTAATTTGACCTATATCACGTTATATTTGGTAAAAATGGTTTACTACGGGAGCCGACAAAGGGTCGAGCAGAAAACGCTCAGGAAACAAAGGTGTTCTCCCTCCTGCAGAGAGCGCTGCTGCAGTACTGAACCATCAACTCACTATCTCTTCTCTGTTTTAGCTGAGCTGTACCTCTACCTCTCCGTTCTGTCCCTAACAAAGCGATTTACACTTGCTTCAAATAGGAAGTGATTAGTTGGTTTTGTGAGTGGAGTCAGATTGCAGCTAATATTTGAGTGAATCTTTTACAGTTTAGAGCAGAAAGGTAACAGGGAGTTGACCTGAAATAAATTAAAGGAGAGGTATACTTTCTCCCAGTGACAAGTCGCCTGGTCTGTTCTTTTTACTCAGCTAACTCAAGCAGGGATGTCTCATGAGTCAGCAAAGTGATTCAGGAGTTTCGTTCACAAGTCGCACATCACTACATCGGACATCATTACTTCGGACATCACTACATCGGAACTTATTGGTAGTTTACTATCTGCAGATTCACCTATTCGCAGTTTTGTCTCTGGAGCGTACTTCCTAATTAAAATAAAACACAATTTACTTATTTGTCATACAATATTTTAAGGAAAATGCAGCTTGGGAGGCTGAAATACAGTGGCACAATTCTACTTAACATGCTATTGTCTGGGATTTAAAAAGTAGCAGTTCAATAAATGCAATTAATCTTACTTGGCAACGATTTGATGTATGCCCAAGAACAGAATGGATAAAAACTGTAGATTTTCTTTTATTTATTTTGTTTTTTTGTTATTTCACTACGTAAAGTGTGAACTATTTCTCAATTGCACATATGAACTGTGTTATTGTTAGCTTCACCAATTGGGATAAGATAGTTGTCTACAGTGATAATGCACATTGAAGCATACCTGGTGCTAAAACAGTTAAAATGCATACTTATAAACATGTTTAGAGGGGGTATTACGTATTTAAAGACTTCAGTGTGGCCTCTAACCCCTTCAATATCAGGAGTCCACTGTAACCCTACATTTTCCTTGTCCATTTTTCTGTTCCTCCTACTGGGGATGGTAAACCTGGCCCTGTAATAGTAGGGGAAGGATTGACCCTTTAAAAATATTCTAATAACAAAACTGGACACATTAAATAAGTTAACATACGTAACTAATATACATTTGAAGCTGAGCAATAGTAAAAATAAGCAAACTGAATCTACAAGCAGAGGGAAAAAACCTGGGTGAGCAGGTTTTAATCTGCAAATGTAAGACATTCGCGAAGAAAACTCAAACAACAACAAATTTTCCAAGAGATATTAAATCTGAGTGCGAGGACATAGATTTGAGGGAGAGCAGAGCACATTTGTCAACAAGCAGGAGCTTTATGGGTGTGTTGGCAGAATTTGGAGGGTAAGCAGTACATCTGAAGATAAGGAATCTCTGCTCTTAAATTGAAAATGTCTGGCCTTATATTTCAAGTTTTTCATTGGTTTAAGAGAACATGGTGATAGTCCTGCAGAGCACATTTAAAAGTACTCAACATCCCTGTCTGTCATAAAGCAGGCTGATAAACAATCTAAAGATGTTTACATCACTTTTTCCAACTGCATTATTGACTCAGAAATTTTTATTACAATGACATTTAATTTCTCTTTGTAGACACTTTCTTGATACCAGGTATGAGAATGCAAGCTTATCAAAAAGCTATCTGTGATTATTGACTGCGGCAAAGTAAAAGGTTTTCAAAATGACAGTCGGGACAGCAATACATATGCTTTACCAAAGACTTTGATCCTTAGTCCCTCAAATACAGCATCAGTTTTGTATGCTGATTTGGCTCATGTGGATCTCCAAGAGAATAAAACAATAAATTGTCACCAATTTATTTTGTTCAAACATAACCAGCGATTGAATGACAAGCTGCACACCAGAGACATTGTTGCTCAGTTTGGTTCTGACAAAACCAGCTTTAGTTTATAATGAGTTTGTGGAGAATCTCCTAGTCTCCTGCTATGTAATAATTTAGATGTGCTATTCAAATGTTCTCAAGGTTTATTCATTCATGCTTTTTAAAATAATTAACATTTTCTAATTGATGAAGATTTGATTGTGTAGTTTTATAACTCACCTTTTGGTTATTCTTTGAATTACTATATACAATTTAATTTGTGCACTAATGTTAAGAGATGAGCAACAAGATAAAGCACACACTGGCACTGCTGAGTGGGCTTAAGGAGGCAGGTTGGACATCCTGGAATTGGGACTCTTTATCAGCTTTAGACCTTTACCATGTTTTAAGAGATTTACTAAATTTAATTTAAAAAAAGTAAGTTTGTGCTTATTTCTGGCTAAACATCACATACTTCTGTGGTTCTATGGACGCTGGTAATGCTGATGTTCCAGCAGCATTCAAAGCACTAGAAAGTCCAATTGCAGTAAATCCGCCCCTTGGTGTAGAAACATTTATGTAGATTTTCAGTTTCTATAATCTTTAGGAAAAACTATTAATTTTTAATACTAGATTTTTATCTAGAATATTAGTAAATTATGATTTTTGAGCATTTGGATCAAAAGAACCAACAGCCTCAGAAAGAACAACTTCTTTGCAGCAACACAAAATTTGTTAAACTGATAAAAAACAACAAACTCAATATTTTTATAATTTTTTAATACCTTAATGCCTACATTTATATCCAGTTATATAAAGAATATGCATCTGAATATGTATGTATCTGTAGTCGGTCAGATGCTTAATTACTTTGAAATTATACATTTGAACATTGAACTTACCATTAGTGTAAATTTGCATAGAATATAAATATAATTAGATTCAATAGGCACTTAAGGACTGACAGAGACTGTTTAATATATATTTTTTTAAACAACCAGGCAAGAGAAAAGAAGTTAACTAAATTTAATACTCAATAAGGTATTAATATCGGGTAATACACCCATTTAATACAGGGATAAGAACACATTTCATTATCTTCTACAACCTCTAAAACTAGAATGGGAGGTAGATCTTTTAGTCATCAGGCTCCTCTCCAGTAGAACCAGCTTCCAGTTTTAGTTGAAGAGGCAGACACCCTGTCTAGTTTCAAATCAAGGCTTAAAACCTTTGTGTTTGATAAAGATTATAGTTATGAAACGGTAGAGAAGACAGCCTAATCCGATTGGGGGAAGAACTCAGTCTAGAGAGATGGTTATCCTTTGCTCTACCTTCCTTATGTCTCACTCTGCAGGGTTATGTTATTTAAGTTATTTCTATAACTATGCTGCCATAGGCTTAGACTGCTGAATGACAATCTGACCACTTTTCACTCTGCTGCTTTCTTTCTTTGTCCAATCTGCTTTAGTTAACGTTATTTCAACCTCTCCATAGAAGCTACACCTGGTCTTGTGTTCTGTTAGCTGAGACGGCTTCTTGGAGGTAAAAATTTTCTTGGAGGAGAATTTTTTTTTCTCTGATTTCGGTGAAGGCAGAAGCTTTTTCTCTGTCTCCTGTCCTCCCCTCAATTGTCCTGCTTCAGCTCTGAGTTTTTGTGTCTTTCTTTTCTTTTTGGAGCCTTTCTTTATATAGCCTCCAAATTGGAAATTATGGATCTGGCCAGCTGGTCTCTCAATGCTATTGATCAGATTTTCTCAACGGTATGGCAGGGTAAAGGGGAACCCTCCTTTCCAGAAGATATGTACATGATTGGATTTCTGATTACAGGATTTCTGTGGTTACCTGGTATATCAACAAATTTGGAAAACGCCGGCAGCTGTTCTGGCCATCGTGATGCTGCCTGGCTTGTGTGAAGGAATCTGCAGAGAGGTCAATACTCAGACTGAGAAGTTGGGTGAGCAGAACCGCAAACTGGCAGGCCCAGTTCGGTGCTGGACTCAAATGGGGATTGGGATAAAGTTTCGGAGAAAGTTGTTCTCTCAGATTGGCGGAATGGACCTGGAATTTGACAATTAAGATTTCGACATCGAGTAGATCCAGCTATAGACTTAAGGCAAATGGCAAACCAAGAGTCTGCCTGACCCAAACAAAGAATTGTTTTCCTGATTGGTCTCCCTTTGGGCAACCTTGATTGTGCAGCAATACTTATGACATGAAGCTATTGCTGAACCTGAGAGGACCCTCTGTGACAGAAATTATCATCCAAGGCACAGAAATGAGCATTCTCACAGATGCTTTTAGTCTTTATAACCATCATTGCTCTATTGCAAACTATATCAGTGTTGTCAAACCTTTAGTTTAAACTGTAATGTATTTAAATAAGTCTGTTGATGTTTTGGACATCCTGGAGTCATACGTGGCTGAGGATCTATTCAAAATTTCTATTAGATTTTTTGGGCGGTTTGAAAAGATCAGAACTGGGTTAGTTACATTTCTGTGATATGGATCTCATATTGGCAAATAAATCAATAAATCACACTTGGTTAGCGTTTGCTTGCTTTGTGAACAAGGCCTCACACCATCAGGATTCAGCCATAAAAAAAGAAAATCTTCCCACTTTTCCTCTGAATCCTGTTTACTTTCAGCAAAACAGAACCGTGTGTACACTTTTAACCTTCTCAGCAAAGCTGAGAAAATTAAATACCATACTCTATATAAAAAATAAATGTATCCACACTAGATGACAGAAGGGAGTCTCTAGAGTGTTTGTGCAACAGAACATATGCAACCATTCGGAAAGCTCTCTGCAGCAATGTCTTTGAAGGCTTTTTTCTCCCATGACACACAGACATGTTTATTGACAGCAAACAGCCTAATCACTATGCAGTATATCACCCTGTCAATTACTGCCACAAAGAGTGATTTCCACAACCTTGTGAGCGCAGCAGGCAGGCAGTTAAATAAGAATTATTCACCATACCCATATAGAATGCCTTCATCAGTATAACCTGCAGCACCTAGGGACTGATTGACATACACACGCTGATTGAAAGAAAACTCAGAGAAAAGAAAAGAAAAGGACAGGGAACAATTTTTTTGATTGTATTGTAGTTCACAGTGCATACTAGGACAAACACATACTACTGTTTCACTCTCGTTGCTTTTAAGTAGATTAATCGCCTGGTTTCCTTTTGTTTGACAGCCTGAACTGAATGAAAGTCCTAAGCTACTCCCTCTACCATGATTTTGATCAGAATACTGGAAAGGGATTAAGCAGAAAATGCTGTCCACACTGTACAGTCGATGTAAACAACCTTTCCATGGATTTATATACATTAATAATGAGCCATATGTGGCTGAGCATCACACACCCATGCTAAATCATTTTAATGGCCTCCAGTTCATGTTTTCTGCCCATTTGGGTCTAGTTAATGACCGATCTCCTCAATCAATCTTTTTTTTCATTTACATATCCATAGATAACATCTGCTCGCTGACGGTGGCTGCTCGCTTACGGTGGTACGTATCGACGTCACTTCCTGTTGTTGCTCCGTGTGTCTTTTAGCGTCTGTTAGCGTCTGCTAGCTCCGCGCGCTCTATTATTACTCCGAATTCTCAGTACTGAGACGTTTCTAAACTCACCTTCACGTTAATCACACATTTCTGTTGCTTCACTGAAGTTTTTAGAAACCGTAATTGTTCTAAACTGACCTTTTTTGTGTAGTGAGCACTCGCTAGCTTAGTTAGCTTACCTTCTAGCGGTACTATGGCTTCTAATTCTGCTTCTTCTCTTTCCTGCTCTGTGTGTCAGATGTTTAGTTATTCCTCTGCCTCCTTTAGAGATAATGGTACGTGCATTAAATGTAGCATTTTTTTAGCTTTGGAGGCTAGGGTGTGTGAATTGGAAGCTCGGCTCCGTGCTATTGAAACACCAGCAGATAGCCGAGACCCATTAGCTAGCGTGGAGCCAACAAGAACAGGTTGCGCTAGTGATCCTCCAGCAGCTGGGAAATCAGCCTGGCTGGGTGACTGTACGCAGAAAGCATAGTTCCAGAACCCAGCCTTTGGCTCACCACCAACCTGTTAACGTTTCAAACCGATTTTCCCCACTCAGCGATACACCCGCTGAGAAACAGAAACAGACTCTGGTAATTGGCAGCTCCATAGTCAGAAGGTTTGCTTTAGAGAAACCAGCAACCATAGTCAAATGTTTGCCAGGGGCCAGAACAGGCGACATAAAATCATACCTCAAACTGCTGGCTAAGGATAATTGTAAATACAGTAAAATTGTTATTCACGCTGGCGGTAATGACACCCGGTTACGCCAATCGGAGGTCACTAAAATTAGTGTTGCTTCGGTGTGTGAGTTTGCAAAAACAATGTCTGACTGTGTAGTTTTCTCTGGTCCCCTGCCTGATCGGACCGGTGACGACATGTTTAGTCGCATGTTGTCAGTCAACCGTTGGTTATCTAGGTGGTGTCCAGAAAACGGTGTTGGTTACATAGATAATTGGAAAACCTTTTGGGGAAAACCTGGTCTGATCCGGAGAGACAGCATCCATCCAACTTTGGACGGAGCCGCTCTTCTTTCTAGAAATATGGCCAAATTTATTAACTCCCCAAATTACTGACAAACCGGAGTCCAGACCAGGAAGCAGAGTCGTAGTTTAGAACTCCTCTCTGCGGCTTCTCTACAGTTACCTACCCAACATCCCATTGAGACGGTGTCCTGCCCAGGGCCAAAACCAAATAGATTAAAGATCAATCTAAAAAGAGCTAATCCTGAAAATCTCATAAAGATAAAAACAACTCAGATGAAACAAAAATGTACAACTATTAAGTGTGGCTTATTGAACATCAGATCTTGTCAGGAAACGTTTAAATGATTCGAGCAGATGTGGAGTGAAGTGAATAAGAATTTATTGTGAGGGATGATGAATGAACAGAAACATGAAACTGAACAATACAAGGAACTACAGGCAACCGGAAACGGAACAACGCGAGACGTAAACAAACAGGAAGCGGAGGCGGGACTACAGAATGTAAACAAGCGGAAAACTGAAACGAGACTCGGAACTACAAACGTTAATAAACAGAAACGACACTGATAAACAAACACAACTAATGAATACGGGAAGGGAGGAAATAAACTAACACAATAAGAACAATAAACAATCACGACGGGGAAGAGCCACGGGAACCGGAGACTACAGGAAGTGAGAAGAACAAAGAACACTGGAAGAGACCAGGCGACCAAGATGAAGAGCCAGGACAGAGAACTTAGCGAGCAAGAGACTTACAGGAGACGTGTAGGAGGAAACTCTGGAGCAAAGACATCAGGGGAAGACCTCAAGGAATGACAACACGGAATGACGCAGAGAGACGAGAAGGCAAATCAACAGGGAGTGACAACAGACGATCCACCGGTAAGTGAAAGAATGAGAAGGGCTTAAATACTGTGGAACCGGGGTGTGATTGGTGGAGAAGAAGATTGGATTATTGGAAACAGCTGTAAATGATAATGAGTGGAGACACACATACACACAGGAAGAAACAGAGAACAGGGGAGTGGAGGAACAAGCTAGAGAACATAATCAAAATA
>JAVLVB010000969.1:24734-36650 GCA_032876305.1 Orestias chungarensis
ATAAGCCACACTTAATAGTTGTACATTTTTGTTTCATCTGAGTTGTTTTTATCTTTATGAGATTTTCAGTATTAGCTCTTTTTAGATTGATCTTTAATCTATTTGGTTTTGGCCGTGGGCAGGACACCGTCTCAATGGGATGTTGGGTAGGTAACTGTAGAGAAGCCGCAGAGAGGAGTTCTAAACTACGACTCTGCTAAATAATACCCAGCACGAATAAAAAGATAATAAGTGTTAATTCTGCTTAACGAAATTAAATGATGTAACTTTGCTCCTAATTTGTGTTTCCTCTGGTTTCCACATATATAGAGATAAATCTTCACCAGTGCTACGATAAGACTCTCAAAAAAAATCCAAAATATGATCATTTCCTTTAACTTGTTATGGAGACAGTTAAGAACTTTAAGCTGGTTTATGTCATAATTTGTCTGTTTTAAAGGAATTTTGACTAATTTGTTCATTTGACTAAATAATAACTAATTATATTTACAGTTCATTTTAGATTACTTACCAAAGCCAAATCGCCGTATTCTCTCCAAAAGAAGATATAATGATCCCTTCTTCACAGTTTCATGTTCCCTAAGGCCTCCTGTTCAGAACACATGTATCACATTAAAGTTACTCTAATCAAGCTGCTGAACAAACCACTGCAGGGTAAAGAGTGACACCTGGTTTTGAAGGATCCGCTCACCTGAAGTGTGTCCCTGACGCGAGTGTGAACGCATATGTGTTTGTTCTTTCAGTTCTATTGTTCTGTCGATCTGGAACATCTGCAGGTCCTCCTCATCTAAGGCAATGTCGCCCCAAAACACAGCTGGAATTAAGAAGAACAACATTTTAACTTACTCACATAACCTTTAGGATCTTGTTCATGCATTCATGTGAGAGTTCTCTCCTTAAAGACAATCTTTGAGGGAAATCATCAGAGGCCTGCCATCAGCTGCTAATTCAGGCATTCAGGTGCAGCCAGCTTTTCAAAAGTGTTTGTTTGTTTGTTTCCTGTTTTAATTTGAACATAATCTCATCAACAGTTTCATAAAAATACCTATCAGCATTTCTTCAAACAAAAGCTCCGAAACCACATAATTTCATGTGAAAGAAGACTGATTATGGAAAAGGAAATGAATAAAGTATGATAAATATAACATCAACCCACGAATGCATATCTAAAAGATGAGATGCCAAACTTTACTCAAGATGAAAGCCAAAGATTATTGTAACTTTGCAAAAAGATTTAGTTTTTCTTTATGGGTTTATCATCAGGAAAGGAACAGAAAATGAATATTTCCTAACAGTAAGAACCAAAGGCAACATCTACAAGGCAACAGCAGTTGACCAAAAATGCTCCCTCAGGAACAGTGAAAAACATCATATACAATACAAATACATACATAGTAGCAAAGCAGAACCAATACACCCTTTACTGAATCAAGAAAAAGTGGTTTCAGAACTTTATCAGTTTAATTCCTGCTATGAGCATATCTGAAATGTTATCTATGTTCTTGGAAATCATATCCTTCTCTCTGACCGTTGTCACTGTGAGTTGATGCTGATCTCAAAAAATCACTCTATAAGCTATTCAGTACATTTCAGGTAGATCTTTCATTCCAACAGCGCTGCAGCTCCCAGATCGTCTATCTTATGTCGGTTTAAGGTAATCCAGTTTGTCAGAAGGTTTTAGACTCAGATAAATTCACTTTTGTAGCTTTAGAAAGAGGCAGAAACCTTCAGGAACAGATGCTAATTACCAAGTGATTGACTAAAACCCTGGTTTGATTGTGACTTTTGTAAATATATACATATATATATATATATTTGTTTTGTTGAAAGTCAACAAAAGGAATTGACAAAAATGCTGACTAATTTAAAATCTGCCTCTAATAGCATCACGTGCCTTTCTGAGACTGGATTAAGATCTGCCTGGCACAACCAACATAAGATTCTTACAGTTGTTCAAGCTTGGATTTATTTTAACTGATCCAGATTGTACTACTAGGCCTAATACAACATACTTCAGTCAACAAAGCTGTAGGATACAGAAACTGTTCCTATAGAGAGAGGTCCACATAAAACCTTTATGGAATCAGGTCTAATTATTTAAATCATTCTGGGGGTTGAGGGGTTGATCAAATCTGAACTGAATTTACTACAGTGAGGATGCTGAAATGTTTGCTTGGTGACCATAGCTACCTGCAAATTGAATCTAAAAATGCTAATTACTGCTTAATGTATTGGGTAAAACATCAAATTTGTCCTGATATGAATCAATACTCAGTGGAAATTGTCTTAACACTATCTCAGCTAACAAATAGATTGTCCTACTGGATTGGCTGCTTTGCAAATCTAAGCCAATAGCATAACAGATAGCATTTCAGCTTCCCTAACAATCAATCAATCAATCAAAAATACATTATTTATCCAAAAGGTAAATAAAATAAAATAAAGCATATCTCGAATATTCTAGGTATGCTCCAAGTAAAAATATTTAAATAGGGGTTTTATACATAATGTTGTTACCATGGGAGTAAAAGCTCAGGACCAGTTTCAAATCTTTCTCATTCCATTTCTCCTCGTAAGTAAACTTGTAAATAATTATCCAGAAAGCTAATAATGGACATACAAACTTTTATTGAGCAGATATAGGTAAAACAGAACAGCAGTTGTGCTCCAGCTTTTCCTATTTACAGTACGTTTTTAAATTTTGTCTATCATTGGTCAAGGTACTGTAGAAATGTTAGCAGCCGTTTTGAAATCTCAGTTAAGGTTAAGACAACCGACAGAGACAGAAGGGGGAAGACATGCGACAAAGATCCCAAGGTTACGATCCGAAACCGAGGCCGCTATGTCTGCTCTACAGTTAAAACACACAAACAGCCCCGTTTATGATTTAGCTCTTTAAAGCGATCATTGACTTCTGGGACGTCATTCTGATTTATATTTCCCCTACTTTTAAATGATTTTATACATATATATATATATATATATATATATATATATATATATATATATATATATATATATGTTTGTTTGGAGTAAGTCTAAAGTAAGTCTAAAGAAAACGATAAGATAAAAAATCAGAATGTTCTGCTCTTATCAAAATGGCTTTCTGTTTTTTTTCCTGATTGGTTTCAGTGCCTATAACTGTAAGGATGTCTTGGTAACTGAGTCATTGGTACATCAACAGCACAGGTTCTCACTTTAAACTTTCTAATTCACATTGAGAAAGTTTCACATCAGCTGGGGGCTTAGATCAGCGTAGTCTGCCAGTTTCTGTGCACCCCCACACAAAAACGCACACAGTGAGCCACCAGCCTAGCCTGGTGGTCTTACAAGCTTTGATATCAGGTCATGTATAAACACCCCCCCCAAAGAAGGAAAAGTTATGGCTTCTGACATAACTTGAACTGGAAGCCATAGAGGCTTACATTCCAAGTTAAAACTCAATGTAACAGAATCCTCCCCGAAATGAAGTACAACCTTTTCCTTGAGTGTGTTTATTCATTATGGAAAGTAATGGAAAGAAATGTGAATTTTACTTGTTCAAAAATCAAATTCTAGTTAGGTTGGTTTGCATTACACATTTTTAGAGTGGAACTACAAATTGCAACCATAGCTATTCATTTTCTACTTTGACACAGACGAACAGGTCAAAAGAGCGAATGAGGACAATTTATATGTTTCCACAAAACACCAAGGACGATGATAAACGGAGATGAAAGAAATCTTCATGAATTTCTGCAAAAAGGGTTATTTTGGGGCCATCAAGCATGTCAGACCTCTGCCTACATTTAAAGTAGTTTTTGGGATACGGGCAAAAACCGTTACATTGTAAAACTGTGTTTAGTTTCCTTAAGGCTACAAGGGTGCTGGTTATGAAACCATGTCCCATGGTTTCATAACTTTAACTTAGTTTCAGACAGTGCTCCTTTCTCTTTATAGTTGTAGATTAGCAATTTCTTTGAGTCTAACAAAAAAATAAAGAAGCTTTTACTGTTAAATCCTTCATCAGCTAGTTCTGGATTGTTTTACACGTTGTTCCCTTGTGGGGAAAGCGGTTAACACCAGAACTGATTCTTGAACTTGATTCTTAATCAAACTAGAAAGCTGTTAGTGAGTTTTGGTAGATAATGTTGCAATAGAGGAACCTAATTTACCTTTAGTAGATTATGAGTAAATTATACAAAATCAGCCCTGGATGGTTTAAAGTTTGAAGTGACTGCGTTGACAAACCATCCCGTTAAAGGTGGTTTCTTTTCATATCTGACTTTATTCAGAAAATAAACAGAAATCTGAATGTTTTAAACGGCAAAGGCTTGAAATGCAAACCTAAAAAGTTTTTTATTTAGGCTATAAACTAGTAAATTGCGACACTCAGCGGCCACTTCATTAGGTACACATGGGTTTTTCCCCGTTTAGTCTTTAGAACCGCCATAATCCTTAGCCATGGATTCAACAAGGTACTGGAAACATTCCTCAGAGAATTTGGTCCATGTTGACATAATAGCATCATTCAGTTGCTGCAGATTTGTCGGCTGCACATCCATCATCCCAATCATCCCAAAGCTGCTCTATTGGACTGAGATCTGGTGACTGTGGAGGCCGTTTGAGTTCAATGAACTCATTGTCATGTTCTAGAAACCAGTCTGAGATGATCTGAGCTTTATGACATGATGGAGCGTTATCCTGCTGGAAGTATCCATCAGAAGACGGAACACTGTGGTCATAAAGGGATGGACATGGTCATAACAATACTCAGGTAGGCTGTGGTGTTGCAACGATGCTCAGTTGGTACTAAGGGGCCCAAAGAGGGCCAAGAAAATGTCCCCCACACCATCACACCACCGCCACCAGCCTGAACCGTTGATACAAGGCAGGATGGATCCATGCTTTCATGTTGTTGATGCCAAATTCTGACCCTACGATCCGAATGTGGCAGCAGAAATGGAGAGTCATCAGACCAGGAAACATTTTTCTATTCTTCTATTGTCCAGTTTCAGCCTCAGTTTCCTGTTCTTAGCTGACAGGAGTGGCGCCCGGTGTGATCTTCCGCTTCTGTAGCTCGTCTGCCTGAAGGTTGGATGTGTTGTGCGTTCAGAGATGCTCTTCTGCATACCTTGGTTGTAACCTCTGACCTCTGGCATCAACAAGGCCTTTTCACCCACAGAACTACACCTAACCCTAGAGATGGTTGTGGGTGAAAATCCCAGTAGGTCAGCAGTTTCTGAAATACTCAGACCAGCACAACTAAACTCTCTTAAATCACTTTTCTTCCTCATTCTGATGGTTTGAACTGCAGCAGATCGTCTTGACCACGTCTACATGCCTATATGCATTGAGCTGCTGCCATGTGATTGGCTGATTGGGAATTTGCGTTAACGAGCAGTTGGAGAGGTGTACCTAATAAAGTGGCCGTGAGTGTATAACAACTGGAATCAGACAAGACAAATTAAACACACAGCTGCAATTATCTTGGAGAACTTCACCATATTAAATTTAGACATTTATATAGAATAAACAGCAAGTAAATAATGCATTAAATGGAATTACCCTACAAACATTTGCTGTACTACAAAGTTTTTAAGTCTCAAATTAAAACACTCTTTTTTGCCACTTCACAACTACCGAGGAGACTACTTTGATTCTGAAGGTTCATGTGGGTCTGTCTTTGTATAAAAAGTACTTATTTTTATATGCTCAGAAGATGCTTGCTTCAGCTGTAACTATGGACACTAAGTGGTTCTAATAGGTCGACTGCATTAGTAATTTTCTTGTAACACAAAAATAGAACCTCTAAAATCTAACAAACCCAACAAAATTCATTTAAGAGACGTGGAATAATTTATGTACCATGGATCATCTTGCTACTACATTATAAACCAGAGGTACAGTTTGTGTGTTTCTATATGTACGAAGTCTTTCTTACAGAAGTAAAAGTTAAATTAGAGTCTTTTGTAGAATTTCAGCCTAAAAAAGGACGTACAATGATTAAAGGCTTTCCAGAATAAAAGGAGCTGACACAAGCAGATACACAAAGAGAAAAGAGAGGGGGTGCACTGTGATAGTCATTTTGGCTCATTGATTGGGGCCTTGTTAATCCATAGGGATCCCATAAATAGCCCAAAGTCAAGCCTGGGGTAAGGAGGGGTTAGGACTGTGAGGCTCATAAGATGCAAGAGGAAAAGGATCGATCTAAACACCCTGGAACATCCCAGGAGATCTGCATCATGCTGACCGGGACCTTACTGTTTGCCCTTCAGGAGGGGCATTGCAGCAAACACACGCAAATTCACACCCGCATACACACACAATCCAATACAGTAATGCACCAAACACAAACTAAATTATACAGTTATAACAAGCACAAGACCAGTTTGAGAAATATTTACAATATTCTGACGCTAAATTTGAAACTTTTAATATGTTTACTCCATATCTTTCAACATTGTACTGGTCATTTGTATTTCTATGATATCTAAAATGTGTTTTACTTTTGCCTAAATGCATTTACCCCAGAATCTTACCTTAATACGGAAAATATTTATTGTCAATAAAGACAAATGTCGGTTAGGTTTTTAGAGCTATAACGGAGATGTTCACACCTGCTGTAAGGTCTTAAGGCTTCTCTATTTCATGAAAAGTCTTTGCCAGGTGCTGACATGAGGGGCTTGTCAAGAAAGCTGAATTCATGTTACACGGATTTGAGCCTGCAAAGCTAGTAGACAATGGTGACAGACTTATAATTACACGTATGAAGGTAATCCAAAATGCATATACAACGCCTGCATTGCATGATAATCAAGAGTGCAACACCGGCCCTCCTGAACTCAAGCTAAGGCAACAATCCCATAATGCCCAACACACTGCGGAAGCGCTCTGGTTCATTTATTGTAATTCTCTTGGTGAGGCTGCAATGTTAATCATGTGCCTAAATTTTTACTAAAACTAATTTCAAACTCTCCATACCTAACCAATCATGCATTCACCTTGTTCACACAAAGGAACCATAATTTTTTAAGACCTTTTTAAACAAAAGTGAAGAACAAAACTAAAATCTTCAACAGCCTCCTCTCATGCTGCTAAAACTATTGGCGAAGGTGTAAAACTCTTCTGAAATGTCAAAGAACTGAAATGTGATGTAATAGCAGAGTCTTGCTAGCATGGTAGAAACCTGTGGGTACATTGTAGGATCTATTTTGGGAGAGTGTTCCTGATTGATAAAACATGTTAAGGGTGAACAAAACTATCCCAGGGATGTAAAATACATAAGTTTATCTTATTTAATGAGTGAAGCACTACTTATACTAGAGCTACTCAATTGTCCTACTTGAAGTCCACTGTCCTCCAATGTTTAGATGACTCACAAGTCCAACACACATGAATCAATTTGGTGAACTACCTCTGCAGTCACAAGCAAGTTTCACAGAGTCCTAATAATGACCTAAATATTTGACTCAAGTGTATTGAAGCATACATCAACAGACCCCACATACCACCATTCAGCAGTTTTTTCTTAACTTCCAGCAGTCTAGTAACATTTTAATTGGTCTTCTTGGTTATAGAGAGGGTAGTCGTGGATTCAATTAGTGTCAAGCAGCGGTACCCAGTCCATAACCTGGAGAGCTACTTTCCTGCAACTTTTAGATGCATTCTTCCTCCAACAAACCTGAGAAACATGCATGCTTCATTTACAGGCCTCTGCAGAGTTGAATTACCCACGGAAGAGGGAACTATTGTGTGCTGGAGAAGACATGCTTCCAAAAGTTGTAGTAGCTCTGCAGGACAACGGACTGGGCGCCCTTATGTGAATAGTTTGCTAGTTGGTGAGTATACATACACAGATGTTGTAGTCAAAGGCAAAAGTGTCCTTAATTCGCACATCTCAATTTATTACCAAATAATTGAGTCAGTAATTGAGAAATGAATTAGAGCCATTAAGGCTGCAAGAAATTTGAAAAACTTGCAATGGTGATATTATTGGGTGTTTTTCAGTCTATTTGAAATTTATCAAAGCCCCGATCTTGGGTTAACGAAGATGGAATACTTTTTTTAATGTATTTTTAACACTTCTCTCTCTGCTACTTTCTTCCTTTGTCCAATCTACTTAGTTACCGTTATTTCAACCTTGTTAACCTTTTGTTTTCTCTTAGTGTTCTTCTCTCCATAGTAACCACACCTGGGCTGGCGTTCTGTTAGCTGAGACAGCTTCTTGGAGGAGAACATGGGCTGAGATGCTTCCAGTGACGCTCTACAACTGCTATAAACTCTTTATTTTCTGTATCCTCTGCATCTAATTTAGTTTTTTGGCTTTTCAAACCCCGAGTGGGTCATGGCAGATGGCTGCTTGTACTGAGCCTGGTTCTGCTGGAGGTTTCTTCCTGTTAAAGGGGAGTTTTTTCTCTCCACTGTCGCTACATGCATGCTCAGTATGAGGGATTGTTGTAAAGTCAACGACAACACAAGCCATTGTTTCTGTCTGCTATCATAGAAGTACGTTTCTGAATGACTTGTAGGCATGTGCTGCTGCAAAGCTAAATCCATTACTTTAGAAGGCAGTAGATGTAGAGGGTTACAAAAAACTTGACATACTTACCCTATTAGGTTTTATAAAAAGTATTAAGAAAGATGATCAATAGACAGGTGTCCCTGCCCAGGATTGTTTTTCTTTATAAAGTGTGTAAAGATTATTTATACACACAGATTCCTGAATGAGTTTCTGCCATTCTATTGATAAGGTTGCTATAATCCAAAATGGACAGTACTGTCATTTTAACAAGGTTGACAGAACCCTGGTTGTTATAGGTGGGTAAAACTATCGATTCAACAGTGGATTGCATTTATCCATCCATCCATCCATCTATTTTTCAACCCGCTTATCCTTGTGGGATCGCCTACAGTATCTCCAGCGCACAACAGACAGGAGGCAGGGGTACATACCATATAATTGTTAATGATTAGATTCCCTTAGAGCGTTTGCACCATGTTGAGCAACACCTGAGGCTTACTATCCGGGATCATTTGAGATTTTATAGTGGAGCACAACACTTCACACATTATTTGTAGTTCTTCATAAGTTTATTGGCCAAGTTTGCATTTTCACCACAAACTGAGGAAGATTTTGGGTCCTAATGGCAATATTGTTCAAAGATGCTTAAAAGTAAGGACTCACTATATGATGCAAAATATCTGTTTCTACTAGAAAAGGACAGACACTTAAATTTAAATACAATTAAATAGCACTGCCATGTTACTATAATTGCTATGTGGATTTAACTTATTATTGAACATATTGAATTGAATTGTGACCCAAACAACCGAAACTGAGGTGTATTGTGAAGTTCTCAATAATACTCGGCCGTATTTATTGTATAATAATCGTTATTTTAATGGGATCATACTGGCATTCACTCGTTTCTTTAAAACTTCAAACAAAAAAAGATGACTACCATTAATTTTACCCAATCTATTTATTTAGAGTGAAAAACATTACATTTGTGGAACTGTTTAAACTGCAGCTATCAGGCAAATGGTATCTAAAGCAGAGCAACAAGACAATGACATGGCCTTTTGGTCCTATTTATCGTTTACCTAATAAACATCAATTTATCAGGATATTAGTTTTTGTTTTTTTACACAAACCCGTTAAATGACACCACAGAAAGATTCCTTTTTCTCAGTGTTGTTTTCTAACATCTTTAAAGGCACTAGTTGTTGATGTTTACATGCACCAGGAAGCATCTCACACAAACACACACAAGCAATCAGAGATTAAATACTCATGCCTGACCAAGCTCCTCATTAGGCAGATATGAGGTCACGCTGCAGGTGGGCGAATATGAGTGAGCACATGTGTGGACTTGTGCACATAAACGTGCACCTACAGTCAGAATATCTCCAATTGTATACAACTGCGATCAAAAAGAGATTATCTGCTGGGTTGAGGATTTTCTCTAAAATTAATCAATTTGACGGCTGCTTGATCCTCGTTAACCCTTTAGGGGAAACATCAGGTGCTGCAGTGCTGGCGTGATAATATATGTTACTAAAGGAAAGGTATAATATTTTAGGTCCAGAATACTGAATGTTAATGCATGTTTTCGTATGGAACATGAAACCTGTAAATTCCTGTTAAATGAAGATTAGGCTGTAAAAAAGACATGGTCTATAATTAACTGAGTCTGTGGTTTATTTGGGTTTGCAGATTTTGCTAAAAGCCTTCTAATAAAGGATCTAAACAAACATCAAATGACTTGCCTGCATTTATGTGCAGGAACTTGACTTTAATTATTTACATTAGAGCTAAATAGACCAAACACATTTCAGAGGTTTTCCCTTTTAAGAGTTTCAGATTTTGATCAAAGCAGACGCAGTTTTCTCTGGTTTGAAACAAGCAGTTGCCAAAGTTTGGAGTAAGTAAACAAAAACACCAAGCATCAGGTCTAAGGATAATAATCCAAAATCAATCCAACCTCTAAAATAATTAAACCACTTCTGTTTGTTATTTTGTATCGTCCTCCAGGTCCTTACTCGGAATTTATAGATCAGATCTCAGATTTTTTTTATCTGAAATAGTGTTAAACACTGATAAAATCATTATAGTGGGAGATTTTAACATTCATGTTGACACCAAAAATGACAGTCTAAATGTAGCCTTTACTGCCATTTTAGACTCAATTGGGTTCACTCAAAAAATCGAAACACCTACTCACTCTCTTGGTCACACTTTAGACCTTGTGCTGACTTATGGCATTGAGTGTGAAAAAGTTATAGTGCTGCCTCATAACCCTCTCCTTTCTGACCATTTTTTGATAACTTTTGAGTTATTTTTCACTGAGTACTTAAAATCTGAAAGAAAATGTCTTTATAGTAGGTTTCTATCTGAAAACGCTGTTACAGCCTTCAAAGAATCCATTCCACCTCTAATTTCTTCAGTATTTCAGAGAAACGCAGTGGAGGACAACAAATTAATTTCATGCCCTACACAGATTGATGCTGTTGTTCGTAGTATTACGTCCTCATTGCGTACAACATTAAACAACGTAGCCCCCATTAAAAGGAAAGTGATTACTCATAGGAGGTTGGCCCCCTGGTTTAATTCAGAACTTCGTACCTTGAAGGGAAAAACCAGGAAATTGGAGAACAAGTGGCGGTATTCGCTTTTAGAGGAGTCCTATTTATCCTGGAAAAACAGCGTGCTTCTGTATAAAATGACCCTGCGCCAAGCTAGATCTGCATATTTTACTTTACTAATAGAGGAGAATAAGAACAATCCTAGGTTTTTTTTAATACAGTTGCTAAAAATACGAGAAATGAAAACTCCGTTATATCACCCATTCCTCCAACTCTTAGCTGTAATGATTTTATGGAATTCTTTATTGATAAAATTGAATCTAGTAAAACTAAAATTGATTGCCTCCTACCAAACATAACTACTACCTCAGTAAGCAATGAAGTACTGAATGTGGCTCTGGAGCCTGATCTCTGTTTGAAGTGTTTAGTTCCAGTTGAGCCTTCTGAGCTTTCAAAAATATTTTCTTCATCTAAGCCTTCAACTTGTATGTTGGATCCAATCTCGAAAAAATTGTTTAAAGAAGTATTTCCTATTATTATTACCCCCATTTTGGAAATGATTAATCTGTCATTAGTGAATGGTTATGTACCAGAGGCTCTTAAGGTAGCTGTAATAAAACCCCTACTTAAGAAACCTTCTCTTGATCAAGAAGACCTAATAAATTACAGACCCATATCTAATCTTCCTTTTTTATTTAAAATCCTTGAAAAAATTGTTGCTAATCAACTGAGAGAGCATTTGATGAATAATGACCTATTTGAAGAATTTCAGTCAGGTTTCTGAGCTCATCATAGCACTGAGACAGCTCTCCTTAAAGTTACTAATGATATTCTCATGGCCTCAGACAA
>JAVLVB010000969.1:36750-48882 GCA_032876305.1 Orestias chungarensis
AGGCTCGAACACACTGTGGGGATCAAGGGAACAGCACTAGGCTGGTTTAAATCGTATTTGTCTGATAGATCCCAGTTTGTTCATCTAAATGACAAATCTTCTCCGCATTGTAAGGTTACTTGTGGAGTACCACAGGGTTCTGTACTTGGCCCAATTCTATTTACTATATACATGCTCCCTATTGGTAAAATCACCAGACAGCATGGTGTTAATTTCCACTGTTATGCTGATGATACACAACTGTATTTATCTATAAATCCTGATGAATCCAGTCAGTTTGGTAGATTACAGGCAAGTCAATGACTCCATGAATCTGCTGGGGTTCCTTAGATTGGAAACTTTTTCAAATTGATTTGTTTATGATGTATCTTTGATTTTAATTGATTTTCTGCGAAGTGCCTTGAGACGACACCTGTTTTGGCGCTATATAAATAAACTGATTCTTGATTCTAGAGTTGCTTTTTTATATCTTTGTTTTATCTGTTTCATTGGGCTCTACTAACATCGTGTGGTAGTCAGAGCAGCTTTTTACATTTTTCTGCTTGACATGAAACATTACAGACACACTACAGTCACAGGGAAATACTGTCTTTCCATTGTAGTTTCCAACAACAAATGTCACAATACAACAGTTTTAGTCTCTAGGAGCTTCTAAATATGCAGTTTTTAACCCCAACACATATTCCTCACTGTCATAATTTATTTAAGAATGAGAAAATATGTTCGGCGCTAGAGGAGGCGTAGCATATGCAGAGCCTCAGTTCTAGACCCAGGGCCTCTTTCTGCCATAGTTCACGTCTGACTACTAATGAAGACCTAAATAAATGGAGGTTGTGTCTGAAGATTCATTACCTCACTAGTACCATAATAAGCAGGTAGAACTAGAACTTCTTGTCTGTTTACCTTTATTAGTTTCTCCCACCATCATAATGGCAGGTTGTAGTATAGCTCAATTGTAATGTCACTAGACTTCCAATCCAAAGCTCATGGGTTCAAATCCAGCCCAGGGCAAAAAATACACTCCAGTATAAGTATACACAAAGTATACATTATTATAATTATTATTATAATCTTGACTCAGTTTGTTAAAGTCTGGGGATTATCACCACTTTTAATTGTATTTGAAATCTATACTTTTACCATTAGTACATCTTGATTTTTCTTACTTATCTTATTGTAGATGTTTTTGGGGATTCTGCTGCTAATGAGCCAAACTTCCACTGAAAACATACTTTGGTATAGAGTTGATATGATGGTCAGCTCAATGACTCCAAGGTGTCCAGGTGTAGTAAAGCTATTAGGTGTAGACAAAGCATCTCCTCTTCATCATCCTTCTTGTTGAGAGTTTCGTTTTCCCCACAGCTTGGCTTCATCTGACTAAAGTAGATTTTTCCAGGAGTGTTTATTCAGACGTAGCGTTACAAGCCTGTCCTGCTGTTCTCGTTCTAATTCACCTGTCATTAAATTTAACATGTTCACTAAAGGCAGCAGAGTGTGAGACAGAGCTCTCTGGGTTTTAGATATTCTTTGGGTGCATTAATGCTGATTTTGTATATTAATTGTAATTATTTTACAAAGATCCACTCACCTTTAGAGTGTAGTTTGTGTTTTAATGCAGTCATTTTTTCCCTTACCCTACAGTACAATATTGATAATGCAGGGGTTTTGTTGTTATATCTTTATTATCTTTGTTTTTTATCTAAACCTTTCAATAACCTTGCAGTCTGTTGCTGTTACATCTGAATTTCTTTAAAAGATATTCTGCTGTCTGGAAAAGCGTTTGACCCTTCACAGATCGATTAGACGCACCAACTGATTCTCTAAGATGGCAACAGTGTGAAAACGGAACAGAACTGAAATACATCACCGTCCATCTCTTGTAGTGGTTGGAATGAATATTTCTGAAAATGTCATCAGTTTTCTTAAACCTTCTAATATGTTACTTTGCTAAACCCCATGAAATGAGTTTGGCTGTGGAGAGCAGGTGGGTTTTCCTTTGCCTCTGATGGCTTTATGTGAATGATTTTCTGCCACTATAAATACCATCAGACTAGCAAGGTGACAAAAGCGGCCACATCTTTAATAATTGAGCAATGCGAGGCAGGTGGGCAGAATGCCGGCAGTGCTGAGTCACGGCTTCAGCAGCAGCGGAACGATCTGGCTCCAGAACAAACAGCTCTCTTCCCGGGAAAATCCTGTTTAATATAAAATGATTGAGACCAGTTGCTTTCTTACAGACACACACATTAAGGGTGCAGCCCACACACTGCTGTAGTTTCCTTACTGCTGTGGGACAGGAAGGAGTGAACAGTAGCTATAGTTCGCTGTAACATTACACTATCAAACTAAAATGTAAACACAGTTTTGGATTTTCTCTTTAAGACTAAACTGTCCCATTTCAGAGCGCTGCACAAGAACAGGGCCACTGGGCCAAACAGACGAGGAGGTGATGAAAATTTTAGGCTGTTCCAAAACTGTGGAGAAACAAGAGCTAAAAGAAACAGACGAGACGTCTGAAAACTGAAATTGTCTCTGTAAGTCCATTTAAATGAGTGCAAAGAAGGAAAAAACATGTGTGACTCAGAACTGCAGCAGAGAGGAAAAACAAGGCATCTGTTAATGCGAGCTAGTTCCTCGTTTGCTAAAAGAATTAGCTTTGACTGCATGACAGGAACAAAGGTCCTGATATACTGAGATACTGTGCTAATTAAAACTATGGAAACTTTGACCTAAAACCAGTAAATGAGAAGTTAAACTCCAGCTGGCTGCTGTTTTTCTTAAGCATTCACTGAGAAATGACAGGAAATAAATCATCATTAAATCAAAGTCTTAACAAAACTTCTTTGAACACGCTCACACAGTTTACTTTAAAAGCCAGACCTGGAGAAACCGTCACATTTAAGTTCATTTATTACTGTTTAATTCATAATTGTAATCATGTCAGCCTGTGTGTCAGTTATTCTTCTCCTTAGTGAAATAAATAAAAGCATTAATATTGATGTCAGGTTCTTTTTGGCTGATGCTCAACTTGTTTTTTCCTTGAGGTCTGACCTACAGATTTCAGCTGATTCTCATCTTTTTCCATTTAGGGACTAGAATGCATGAAAATTTCAGATGTAACCAGTTATTTGTATATATATACTCCTGATATTATAGAAATCCTCCAGCTGATCTAGCCGTTGGTTGCAGGGATTGCAAGAATGACTTGATAATCTTATGCTCAATCAACCTTTCCATTGGCTCACACTTTAAGGATTGTCCTTTTTTCTGATTTTTTCAGCTGTTAATTATTTGACAGATACTTTTAAAGGTGGGATATTATGAAAAAAGGTGACTTTTGTATCTTTATTCTATGTTATTGTCTCAATTTCCTCTTCAGAAAAATATCTAGAGTGTTTCCTTCAACTCATTCATGCATGTCTGAGTAATCCTTGAATCTGCTTCATGGCCATCGTTGCCATTGATCATTATATCTAAACTAAGAAAGTAAAACAAACCCTTCCACAGCAGGGACATGCACATTTTCCTAGTTTTCCAAAGTGAGATAAACAAAATAAACTAAACCTGGACAGAGTATTGCATGTAATTGCTAAATAAAACAAAACTGGTTTAATACGTTTGATAAAATACTAAATATTTGCTCAGAGAACATTTAAATGAGAATAGAAAACATACATTACATTAACTTACTACACAGAATTTTGTGAATAATAAAAACATGTTGTTGGAAAACTTTGGCCTAAACAGGTACATAGATATTTATTAAGGCGACAATCATAAATCAAGTGAGACATGTAAGTTATCTAGAGGAAGATCAGAAACCATGATTGTTGCCTCAGTTAAATAAAACATCAAATATCTTTAAGAAGGTTAATATTTTGAGCTGAGCTTGGAAACACACACACTAAAAAACACTTAAAACCTTTAAATGTGGGTAAGATTTGATCTAAAAGAGCAGAAAACAGTGTCACCATTCCGTGATTACAGTCTTCAGCAAAAACAAGGGAAGGTGTTTGTTTTCCTGGATCGCTCCTGAAGAAAAGTATGGACACTTCAGTTTGTTTAGCTTTCTCTCAAGTGTGTGTGAGGATTTTATGAGAACGTTGATTTGGAAGGAAACATGAATGACTCCTGAGTAAAGGAAGGATCACGGGCCCGTGCATGGGTGTGTGTTTGCATGCACGCGTGTGTGTCATCTCCAGCTGAGCAGCAGGATGCAGACAACCAGGAAGAGATAAGCCAGGGTGAATGGAGGGAGCTCTGCATATGTGCGTATGAGGCGCCCGAGCACGCTGCATTTGTGTGCTCGCATGGGGAAATCACTTCACAAAGGACATGGAAGTGCACGTTCCCTGTCTGCCAGCGCAGGACTGCAGGAGATAAGCAGACAGCCAAATATTCCCCTTGTGTTTTCCCAGCAAAAGCAGGAGGCATAATACCAAAAGCACTCAGAGTCAGGCTGGAAGGAGTTAAAATTAAACATCCAGCTCTATAATGGAAGCAGCTTCAATGCTCCTAAAAGTACTTAAAAATACGACGTTTGAGTTCAAGTTCAGTGAAGAAAAATCCCTAAACTATTTTCGTTTTCGTCAGTTCAACAAAACAGTATATAAAATATAATTGAAACATAATAATTAAAAAAAGCTAAAAATCCTTCCAAATAAAGTTAAAAAATCTTCAATTCTGTGCTGTTTACATCCAATAATATGTTTGCATGCATGTTTTTGCATAACCATGAATTTAACTGGCAGGTTTTCCACTATATTTCTAAGTTACTTCGGTCCATGTTGGTCAGATGAAGCCAAAACAGCGGATAATGAGATTTCATGTATTATTTTAATATTGATTACAGATTGAATTGGGAATTAACTTAAAAGCTTTTTTTGTGGTTTTAGATAATAATTTGGGGCATCATAGATTCATTCAGCTCAGTCTTCACTGAGTCTGTGGATTACTGGGATGAGTGTTAAAATATGAAAGTTGTGCGTTCCTGCTGTCACATTTGGTTTTGCCTCCAGGAAAGGAGACTAACCTCAAGAAGCTTTTCTGTCTGTGGAGAATCACAACCAGCCGGTCAGGCTGAAAGCTTACCAACAGGCTTTTTGATTAGTGTTGCTATAAACAAATATTTATGCTATTTTAATGTCATAGGGAGTAAATGCATATTCTAAAATATGAAATCACCAGATTTAATAATCTACTATCATATTTAAAAGTTCAAATCTGCTGGATATGATCCATTCTTTGCTCCGATGAAAGAAACCAGAAACAGAGTAAAAAGGGAGAAAGAAAAAACACAATAAATCTTTTCTTAAAAGGCACCAAAAACACAAGCCTACCTTAGTTTAACAGAACACACATAAAGTCACAGGAGATGTTTCTGAAAACACCAAATACAGTTATTTAATGCTTGATTTAATAAAATCCTCTAGCTATTTAAGTGAGCTGAGTTACTGGTACCAACATAATGAATTCTTTATGAGCTCATGTACATTAAAACATTGGTAACTTGAGTTTCTCTCAGTTCTTTTAACCTACACACAGTCGGGCCGATCTAGACTGACATGCTTGGCTTCCATCCAAACACACTCACACAACACGAACTGTATGCCGAGCCAACAAGAACTCACTTTTACGTAGATCTGGTTAATTTACTCACACATGCTACTAGTGTTGTGAGCTCTGTATATTTGGTATGAGGGGAACGCATGAGGATCAGCTAACAGACGGTCAGTGGAGTTCATATATGTGTCATCACAGACAGCATGAAAAACCAGCAAATCCCACATATGGGTACAAAAACATAAATCTAGCCTTCAGAACATAAGCAGGGACCATAAAAGCTCAGTTTCTAAGAGAAACACAGGAGAGGACAGAGGACAGAGGACAAGAGGTTCAGGGTCCTCCATCAGAAACAGTGAAGACAATAAAAAGCTGCACAGCATTCATCTTTCTGCTTTAATCACATCGACGTTTTTACCTGAACTTTAACAATATTAACATTCGTTTATCACACCAGGGATTTGTATCAACATTTAAATTCTATTTTGAATCATTTCTTGTTGTTTTTCTATTACAACCGCTGAGAAAGTTACTTTACTAATAAAACCTTGAAAGGGAAATGTATTTACTAGTGGAAACAAAGAATAAAAGTCGCCTTTTCTTACCGTAACACCGTCATCGGAATATAACATTGCTCCCAGTGTTGAAGACAGAAAGCAGAAAGACACAGCAGCATCCTCACACAGTAATAATAATAGTATTAATAGATAAAAGGGGAGTTTTTCCTCTCCACTGTCGCTACATGCATGCTCAGTATGAGGGATTGCTGTAAAGTCAACAACAACACAAGCCATTGTTTTGGTCTGCTGATTCCAGAGGAGTGAATGCTGCAAGTCAATGACTCCATGAATCTGCTGGAGTTCCTTAGATTGGAAACTTTTTCAAACTGATTTGTTAGAATGTATCCTTGATTTTAATTGATTTTCTGTGAAGTGCCTTGAGACGACACCTGTTGTAAATTGGCGCTATATAAATAAACTGAAAAACTGAAACTGATATAATAAATATCAACAATATTAGATGTTCTCACTTATTGCTGAAATGTGATTAATAATTACAGCAACTTTGATTATTTCTACTCTTTATCAGATATTGATAATAATTACTTTGATGATGGTATGTGACTAAATCTAATGTTTTCCTGAAACTGTTTTATGGATTCATGATAGTTTGCTCTTCCTAATGGTTTTAATTTATGTTTCCATAACCTATAACAATATCAATGTTTGCAGTTTCTCTCTGTAAAGAGAAGCACTTGGAGATGAAGCTGATTTTAGCTGCTTTATTACTTTGGCATCCTGCTCTGGTGTTAAACAGAGAATCAAAAGTTACTGCTGTGTTTCCTGAAAAGAACAGATGAGACACTTATGATAAAAACCTTTTCAAACAACCAAATTTGTTTTTTTAGTATGAAAAAAGGATTTAAACGTGTCGGTTAGTTTAATTCAGCTTCACTCATCAGCATATCTCTAAAGTTTTACTGTATTCACATTAATCTGAACTTTTTAGGAAAACTCATGTCAGTGAAAGAAAAATCAAAAGTTCCTTTGCTCAAATGTTTACCAGATATTTATTAATTCAGGGATCAACTGAAACCCAGCACTGGAGCTTAATTAGTGTCCTCTATGAGTTAGAGGGTCACTGTGGAGTTTATTAAGAATGCTGCCGTTATTATAACAGCTCCAGCAGTCGGCCAATAAAAACGCGCCGATCTAACCCATGCATTAAACACAGAGTCAACAAGATAAGGAACTCCCATATACTAGGAGAATAAACTGAGTTAAAGCACAGAAAAAGTCATATTTGTTCATGTTTTAGAGAAACAAAAACATTCAATTAACCAAGTAAATGTTCTGAATGTGTTTAAAGTGACACAATAACTTCATGTCAACACTGTGTTGCCTGTGAACTACAACACACTGGTTGTCTGTTCCATACAAAAAAAATGGATAATAAATTCATCTGTAATAAGACAATGTGCAACATTGTCATATTTTCCTTCTTTTCTCTGCTGTCAACACATAGAAGAACTTCTCTATATTTGGAAAATATCAAACAGCCTCCGGTGTGAATATTACACACTTTGTTCATTTATTCCCAAATATAATATTTCTGTCTTTAAGTCTCAGTCGTAAGAGGATGGTGACCTGAACAGTCCTAAGCTTTTTTCCACTGAATATAAACACTGGTGCTAAACATGTGATGGACTCAGAAAAGGCTTCAGATCAAACATGGTTCCATCACAGCAGTTTCAGCATGATGATGCGTTCAAGGATTCCAGCTGCTCATTATCTCTGCTGCTGGTTGAAAGAACATCTGGACACGCAGCAGCTGGAGATGCGCAGAGACAAGCTCACCTAAAAACGCAGGACCCTCTCCAGGCTCCACAGGGATCATCTGGACACGAGCACGAGGACTGTCAGCGCTCTCTCTCATTCACACGCAAACGCACGCGCACACACGCGTGCCTGGAGGGAGCCAGATGTGTGAGTGGGTCACACATCTGTCATCACTGCTCCTATAACAGTGAATAAAGACTCACCAGCTTTGCACGGGTCCTTGTAGTCGATGCTCTCCACTTTGTCCTCGTCATAATAATCAAATCCTGGATCCTCATAGTCGAAACAGTCCGAAACAGGAAGTTTCCCCCAGAAAGTCAAGCCCGCCAGCAGCAGCGTGATCCAGCGCATCTTCGCGGCCAGTGCCCAGGATTCTCGGTCCATATGCAGCTGGTGAGCAGATAGAAGCCCGTCTGCTCTCCTACAGGCTCATGGTGACGCGCCTCCGTGGTTAACGCGCCTGCATGGTGAACCCGAGCATCAGTGAGTCAGTCCTGCTGTCCTCTGGCGCCGCAGGTGAGGCTGGACTGAGAGAACCAGAGAGAGAGAGAGAGACTCAGCGGCTCTGCGTAAAGACGCACGGTGCAGCCTCAGCTGCGCGCATGTTCCCAGCCTATGCTGTGTGTCTGCTGGTGTCCGCGCACCGCCCTCACACGCACACGCACACAGCACTGCATACCTGCACGCTTTCAAAACTTTCTTTTGTTCTCGTTTAGAGTTTCTGCTGCTGTTTGTAACCAAGAAAGGAAACAGAAACAGGCGCTGTGATCTCTGGAAGCTTCCTCTGGTTATTCCTGAGCTGTGGACTCAGATCCGCTATTAAAAGACTTTTGCATGAATCAAACCGGCAGCGGTAAAAGTAACAGGGCCTCAGCAAATTTGCCTGCGGCTTTTCTGCTCATTTAAAGGGAAACTGCCAAGTAGGTGACAGCAAAACCATAAATGCTGTGAGAGATGCATGTAAGAAATGTAGCTACGGCGTGAGAAGTCTCTGTCTTATTGTCTCCTTTGTCCTCATTGTCATGGAAGAAGCCCCAGGAAACACAAAGAGCATGATCACCTTCAAATGGAGGGGAACTCATCTCAACTATTATATTTTAATGTGTCATCACAATGATAAGCTTGACATACATTTACATGTTGTCTCTACTATTAATGCAGCAGGTAGTTTAGATTATATCTAAAAACATCTCAGATTTCTTCATCCTTCGAAAATGCAACATTATAATTGACTTCTTTACATGCATTGCATAGAAAAATTTAAATTAAATATAAGTGAACTTATGTTTTTCCATTTATAATTTACCTTTTACTAAAAACTGTTGGAGAACTGGAGGAAAGAGTGACGTCACCTAGTCTCCTATACAACAATTAGACTCTACGTACATAAAAAAAGTTAAATATCGGACAGAAAAGTCTTTCCTACCATCCCCAACATAAACACATGCACTTAGATCAGATGACTTAAGCTTTTCACCAACAGCGTTCCAGACGGGCTCGGCTGGTAGATCCTGATGATGACTGTGAAGCACAAACCAGATAGTTTTCAATAAACAACAGTTTGGCCTCTGACTGAAAACTGAAAATATATCCTGTATGAGGACAATGTCCCACTATAGGAAAAGGACAAATTAGAACAGAAATGAATCATTGGACAGAGTGAAGTGATCAGAGTGTCCAGATTTAAATTGTTCAGAAAACATGAAAAAAGTGTCCTCATGTTTGAAATGTTTTCACAAAAGATAAATGACATAAATGTTTTGAACTAAGAGCTCTTCTAACATTAAATACTCTAAACCAGTTTAAGTAGCTGGACCAGGTTTGGTTTGCAGATCTGTCGTACAAACAGGAACCTTCTCTGTCTGTGTTTGCGTCTCTCCAGCCTTGTAGCTCATGTTTTGAAAAGGTTACTAAGATAATTTGGGGTTCAGTTATTTCTTAACTTGGATTACAGCTCAACTTAGTTTTCATAGTCAGATGTTTGTTTGCATTAATGACACCCAGAACTCTTTACAGCTGACATTTCTCTCATTTAGATCAACTCAGGCTCTCAATTTTTCACCAAAAAGGCATAATTTTTTCCACCTTCCCCCCACCACACACACACACCTCCACAGATACGCACACACACCAGCATTGTGAGCAGTTGTTGACAGACCAAAGCTCCGGCCTGAGACACCTTGCAGAGGTAAATCCCGCTCAGACCCTGTGCGTCTCCGCGTCTTACCTGCTGCGTCTTCATCTGTCCGGGGGGACACCCATCCTGTGGTGAAGCAGGGACCTGTCCCTGAGGAGGCATCAGTCGGTGCCCACGGGTCTGAGTGGGTCTGATTCCCGCGTGCATGAGCGGGCAGATTACCAGAGCGGTCTCTGTCCCTCCTGGCTTAATCCCGGCCTCGGGGAGAGGTGACGTCACGCCATCAATCCATCCGCAAGCTGTCCACGTCCCTGCATGGATGCAAATCCCACACACACACGCACACGCACACGGGTCAACATGCTTCGGATCTAGTGAGTTTTTTACCGTGTAATTCCTTGTACGAAAATATGAACAACGCTGATAACCTCAAGCAACTGTGCTCTGTTGAAGAGTGCCACAGTCAGGACACAAACTGATTGTTTGAGTCTTCTGTTTTTTTTCTTTTGCTGTACGGTTATCTAGGAATATAAATAGCCTTGCTTTTTTAGTTATATATAGACTTGTTTTTCTTAGTTTCACTTGCATGATTCTTTAATATTGAATACTGATTTACACTGACTACTGTATGTTCTGAAATTACTTTGTTGCTAATAAAACATGGGCTCCCTGATTTGAGTTTCTCATGAGAGAGGAAGTTTGATGAGAGGAATTAACGATGGCTGCAAAAAAGCTAATGAATGAGGTATACATTAACCCATCTAACCCAGCCCAAGCCTTAGTGAAGCAGAATGATGGCTATAATTATTTATTAACAGTCATTGATATATTCTCAAAACGAGCCTATGTACGTGTTTTAAAGAGGAAGACTGCCGTGGAGGTAGTGAAGGCAGTTTTTAAAGAGAGTTAGATTCCTAAAAAAACTCTAAACAGATGCGGGCAAATAATTTTTTTATAAGAAGTTTAAGTCTTTAATGGATAAGCACGCCATTGTGCTTTTTGCTACAGCGAGAGACACAAAAGCGTCTGTTATTGAGAGGTTTAACCGCACATTAAAAACAAGGATGTGGAGATTTTTCACACGCGTCATTATATCGATGTCTTACAACACCTGGTGAAAAGTTACAATCACAGCTCCCACTCGAGTATAAAATGACCCCTATGGATGTCCCCGGAATAAGCCTGATGGAGTTAAACTGACTAAGGTTCACCTGCTTACTAGGTTTAGTTTATTATACTAGTGAGTTTTTTTGTTTTTAGGAAGGCAAGACTAATCCTGCTGTAGCTGCCATCACCAGCGCTACAGTGACAGTGGAGCAAAAATTGTTATTGACAGTGAACAACACAAGAAATTACTTTAAATAATAATAATATTTTAAAAATAAATTAATTTGAAGTATTTAGAACTAGTCTAATCTATACTTTTGCAGTTTATTTTATTTTTTCTTCATTTATTTGTATTCAAATTTTATCGAAAAGAAATCTTTTCAGCTGTAAATACAACTGCATCCTTTTCAGAACAATGTTATAAATTATTTTCCATACTTCTGTGCGCGGAGCTTCCTTTGTATTGTGACATTATGTTACAAACTTTCTTTCCTATAGATAAAAGTGTCTAAGCTTACAGCTCCCTGTTGCTAAAAAATAACACATCAAAAGTATTTTACTGGTTATTTTTATTTCTGAAACGCATTTTTTTTCTAGATTATGTTTTTTAAATGTGTTCTTTACAAAAAAATATCCAACAGCCTGAATCTTTCATCTTTCTTCAACATCCTGACCTTGGTTTTCTATTTGTATGCTTTATCCCTCACAGACATAAAAAATTAGTTTATTAAATCGTTATTTGTTAAAATCTAAGTCTGCTGTGTTTGTGATGTTGGACAAAAAAATAATTTTTTCTCCACTTTGTTTCCAGTTAAAACATGTAAAACATAACATACGAGAGAGATAGAAAAAAACAAGTTTTAAACCCATATCTTTTGATGGCTACAGCAGTTGTGTACATTTGGAGAATTAATTGTTTCACCCTCTTCATTATGCAAACTTAAGCTCAATCACACTAAATCACTCTGGGCTGCAATTTTCCACCGA
>JAVLVB010000970.1:5898-37079 GCA_032876305.1 Orestias chungarensis
AGCAGGGTGGCCTTAATCCATCCTTGATTGCAACTGTTTAAAACAGATCAAATAAAATTAAGTTATGTGGTTGCGGTTCCTGGACAGCTCTGCTTGTTATTTGATCAGTGATGCAATCCCTTAATTTGATGAAATAAAGGTATAATCAGTGAGCTTTTCTGTAATAAAATATGTTTCAATCAAATCTGAACGTTCAGAGACATCCAAGCTACAATAAAAAATCATGTAGTTTCAAAAAGTATGTAAAACATTTTATGCTTATTTGATGTCGAGATTTAAAATAAACCTAACAAAGGCAGGGGGAACTCAAACTCACAACATTTTAAATGTCACCTTAAAAACAGGTCAGTACTTTTTATGGCTTCATTGTTGCTGATTTTTTTATTTTATTTTACTGCTAAATATTAAATCCCAAACGCCCCAGAGAGGCTTGAATTCTGATAAGAGATCTGGATTGTTTATATTACACTGTTAAATGATATTTGTTCTTGTAGAACTAATGTCATATTACCTGTAATTATCAAGGAAAAACATGGAACTTTTCTTGTCTTTGTGCATCCCATCTGTTTATTCATCTCTGGAATACAAAAGTATCCAAATTACTTTTTATTTACCTGAAATGTTTTAAATATTAAAACCAGGAATTCTTATAAATAAAAAAAGGTTAAAAAACAGGGATTCATTTTTTTAAGCACTTTAAACTTTTCATTGAGTTTGTGCTTACAGTTTATTCTTCCATGCTTAAATAGTTTTTAAGGTTTTGTGTTAAACAGAAATTTGCCAGATTTAGCTGAAGCAAATTTAACTTTAAAAAAAAAGATGTTTTCCTCAAACCAAATGTTTCCCTTTTCAAGCCTTCTCAAAGGTACCAAAATCATTTTGGTTTGCAAAATAAAGGAGAATTTTCTGCAACCAGCTTGTTAGGACCCTCCAGGAAGTTGGAACCAAGGGAAGAAAGAGGGAAAAAACATGAAGAAGTTTTTCTTGTTGTTTATGTTGATGAGTTTGGTAAGAAAAACCTGGTCAGGAAACATCTAGCTTCAGGGTCTTGTCCCAAACATTTGTAACAATTCAAAGATACTCCTAAAAAGTTAATTTCTAATAAATACGGCCCCAGGCTCACCTGCGAATGTACTTTAAGGTAACACTTCCTTGTGAAATTAACAGTGAACTTACTCAAGAGTGATTCATCCAGATCCCTGAGGCTGTTTCACTGAGATCTGTTTTAAACAATTATAAGCAGGTATAAACAGAGCAGGAATGTAGATCATAACATTTAGGGAAACGAACATTTTCACGTTTGATTAGGTGGTAAGTATGAAAAAGAAGTGCAGAACAAAAGCAAAAGAGCGTGTGAATATGCTGAGTGACACTGATAAGAGAGTGTAATTATGAACACAGAAGAGGGCAGAAGCCGCATGGATGAGAGAACTTTTAACATGGAGTTATTCATTGCTATCAGACAAATCCAAACCGCACTTTGGAAATAATGTGTACAGTCTGGTGTAACTGTAAGAGTCAAGTTGACCATAAACATCATTGTTATAGTTGAAAAACAAAGATGGATCCCTAAGAACATCATCACATCTGTAAAATGAACAGGTGGCAGCATCATGTCAGGATGTCAATGTCATTTAAACGTGACACAGTCATGCAAGGCGTGCTCTGAGGTGTTTCAGTCAATTGTCAGACAAGCGTTGCAGAATAACAAACAGTTGAAATGTGTTTTACAGAGCAAACATTAAGTTTTCCTTTGTTTTCCCTACAAGAATATCCCTTAAAGCATTTTTTAGTTCAATATAAATTCATACATTGTTACAAAATAAAACCTTGTTCCAAAAAAAGATAAAAACACACTCTTTCTTGGATGTTACAAACATGAAACAGAGAAAATAAGTCTCACTTTCACATGTGTTGTTCTGCAGTCAGCGAAGCAACTCAAGGATATGGTAACTCATGGATAAAGTAGCCAGCAGTTTTACTCAGGCAAAGATAATTATAATATATCTCAATAGAAAACCAGAATGTTCCTTAAGTAAATAGTTACTGTCCACTTCTGTAAGTCATTACAGGTCTTCAAATATTGAAAACTATCTTAAAAAATAGACAAAAAAAACTAATAGCAACAAATTAATCTTCCCATTACTTTTTTAATGATTAATTACTTAATTTTCAGATTTTATAAAAATATAACTGTAACTGCATTTTGGGGCATTCCATCAGAAATCTGCTCATTAAATACACAGACCTGGGTCCTGACAGGGGTTGTACTTCAGTGAGGCTGTTGAACTAGTTGCAAATTGAAAAGATCACATACAAAAGGGTCCGGAATGATAAAATTTGACCCAAACTATAGTATTGTTGGGAAGAGTGACTTCTTTAAGAATGCAACATGGCTATAGAGTGTTATAATTGGTGTTCTTAATTTTTTTCAATTTTAAATCTGTAAACGTTTGTCCTTAATATACGTTAGAAATAATTCAAAAACCTTAACCAAAATTTGGTTGCAAAACTTTACTATGATTAATCCTGGGACTACACGTTGGAGGAACCCTGCTTAGCACATACCTTTGACTACTCAGAAAGCACTCTTGTATTTGCCGTAAGTTCATACAATTAATAATTTTTTTTTTTTAGTACTGTCACCTCTTCCCTCATTAAAAGCTTATTTTTACTAAACTAATTTGAATTGTGTTCAGTTCAGTTATACACTGCTTATTTACAAGTTCGTACAGGAAAATGAATTACATTACTCTTCTTCTTAAATGATCATCCCGGTTTGTGAAAGAATATTATTTAAAATTACCATTGGTCTATAAAGTACCTGGTGTCGGGCAGAAATACATTTCTGAGTAGCTTTTACTTTTATTTTTCCTTACCCAAAACCAACTCCCTAAAATGGATCGATGTGCTGAAACTGTTGGCTGCTTTTCATCAGGAGTGAAAAATATCTTGCTTAATATCCCATTAAATAACTGCATCATTTTTTTCAATGCATGTAGCCAATGCTCAGTCTGGTGCGATTTAAATACAACACTTTATTTTCCAGATGTTCAAACAGTGGAAGGACTTCCTAAACAAGATGATAAAGCTTGTACAACTTTAAATACTAATACTCCTACATTTTTTTATGTGTTTGTCAATTAATTTTATTTTGTTTCTGGGGTGTTAAACTGCATGTGGCTTTGTTTGTTATATTCAATTGTTTCTTGTTCAGGTTCTCCTAAGCCCTAGAAGGTAGAGAAAGCAGGAAATGGTGAGAATATGATCAAATTTGCTGGTTTCCTTTAAACAGGGTTTCCATTTGATAATATCCTGATCTAACTGTCTTGTAAAAATAATTGGATGGAACTTAATTATAATAATATATAATTACCACAATATTAAATTGACTTGAATTGGAATGAGCTGGATTGTATTCTTTGTAACTTGTGATCTCGAGCTGAATCCTGTATATATATTTTTTATTTCAACAGAACTATTTTTAGTCTGTCCTGTGAACATCCATTACAGGTTAAGAGCTCAACGAACATTCAGCAGTCTGTAGAGAGAATCACCAATGATGGTCCTCTCCTTTATACAGGGATGGGACAAGTCTACGGTCAGCACAAGATACAATCCCTTTAGACTTTTAGCTTCCAGTTGTAATTGATAAACTTTTATGATTGGGGCATTTTTTTAAAAGAAACACCGAAGAGAATGGAAGTGGGTAGCCGAAGAATTCAGGAGGCAGAAAGGAGGTCGTTGTCTAGAGATCACAACGTTTAATGTTTGACATGGGGCAGAACATGGCTTTATCCATATTTAATGTAGGATGAATCCTTATAGTGCGTAGTAGCTGAAGTTGAACAGTCACTGGGTTCCTGATATTAGAAATGAGTAATGGACAAATGACATGACTGCCAATTTATTGTTCTTCACCCAAAGAGGAAGATCCTTGGTGGACAGGGACACCTTTTGACTGATGTAGTAATGTGGAGTTGGAAAACAATGATGGTTCCATTCCAGAGATCATAATATTGGCTCTCCTTGCCTTGCTCCAGACTCGTTGGTATCTCATAGCAGTGGGCAGACAGTACAGAGGCCTTACATTCCTGGACAATGATCACCAGTGGCTGAAAACCACCTTTAAATTTTTAGCTTCAGTTTGTGCAACAGAGCGCCGTATACAACAAAAAAAAGTTGGAAGTAACTGACAAACTTTTATAATTTGGACATTTTTAAAAACGTTTAAAACAAATGTGATGATGATTCATCCTAAATCAACAACGTGTTGAAAGGGTGGAGGCAGCATGAAAGCCTCTGAACATGTCAGCAGTATGAACATAAAGGAGGAGAAAGTAAATTTTCTTTTTTCAACCTCCTAAGGTGCCAGAGTTTTATGTCCCTCAGGCACAAGCTTTCCCCAGAAATCCCTGATGACAGCGGCGTTGGTCCGCCCATTATGGCTGGTAACTGGGCTGTGCAGGCTTGCTCCTCCAAATGCCTTCATAGAGACTCACCGTGTGTCAAAATAAACACAATGTTCAAGAGTCTGACAGCATTATTGAAAGATGCAACATACTTAACAGAATATATTGATATCTTAAAATATTTTTGATTTATTGCGTCACCTTTTCATCAATTAATCCCGTCAACCAATTTTTACTTGAAAAGTAAAGCTACATACATTTTTCCTGGTCATGCATCAGTCGACTGTGGATATAGTTGTGAGCAGCGTATGCCATGAAGTTAAAGCCATTCACAAAGAGTGCTCCTACATTCCCAGGCCCAGAAAAGGTTACACTAGTTTGTTTATAATAAACAGGACAGAGGACCCAGTCCCTCTGGGACCTCTGTGGGGGGTACTCGAGGAGTATGGGAGGCCAGGCCCTTTGCAGGCTGTCAGGTTACTGTATGACCGGTGTCATAGTGTGGTTCGCATTGCTGGCAGTAAGTCGGGTTTGAGCTGAACTGGGGAAGATGGAAAATATTTGCCATATTACTGGAAACAATTATCAGCCTTAATTAGTTCAGGATGTTCAGGAATACAAGGACCTCACAAGACACTTTTCCTGTTTTGTCACTTCTTCAGATCCAAATGTTCTCCTCCTTGGTGCAAATGTGCTGTTTAATCGAGTCCTGTATTATAACATTCATGATGGCCCATATAAAACATTGGTTTAGAGGTTGTCGTGTCCACACTGATTAGTTTCCAGAGACATGTCAGTGAGTGTATTTATAAAGGACCTTTTTATTTCTAAATTGATCAGAAATGTGAAGTGGGTAGGATTAAAAAAATTAACATTAAAACAAGAACTAGAAGATTTATTTGTCTCACAAAGAAATCTGCAAACAGTAACACATGGTGCAGGCTTTCATAATGATGGCTGAAAAGTTTTCGTGAACAAAACTGAGGTTACGCATGGCTTACCCTTGCAGTGCCCATTTTAATACAGAAACTTCCATAAAGCTTTTGCTGATCACTGATATCAGCTTAATTTCTTTGTGTTTTGGGGGGGGTTTCTTCTTCATCTTAAATTCTGCATTCCCATCCATGTTTTCTGCTTTGTGGAAATCATAGGCACCTAGGTTTAAGGACATCCCAGGGGTACAGTATTACATAGAAGAAATAACTTTTTTGCTAATTCAAGTAAACAAATAATTTTCTCCATCAACATTTACTACTATAAGATGATCTAAACCACAAGTGTAAGAACAGACCATCCCCTTTTAACAACAAACGAAAAACCTAATGGAAGAATAAATTAGATTTTTAAAAGTAGAGCTAGGGTTAAGATACTCTAAATATAGAACTATTTCACCATGCCTCTTCTATGATGTTGTTTGCAGTTTGTCAGGACTTATCAGTCATTTTTAAAAATGGTCTAGCAAGTCTGTAAATATTAAATATCAGGTTTTCATCACCAAAACCTGCATGCCTGTGGTTAGAAGATGCACATTTGGATCCTTTATCTTCAGTTTTAGCGGAACCTTGATGTGATAATTGCTGACAGGGTGGTTCCCATTTTTTGATGCTTTGATAAATAAATGTAAGCTTGGTTGCAATGTATTTTGTTTCATAGATGAACAAAAATGAGTGAGTGAGGCAACAAACTGAAAGAAAAACACCATTATTCAAATCCCTTCAGGGAATTCTCATTTACTTCTCTCTTGTAAACTTCTTTGAAAGCAAAGCAAATATTTGCACACAAAACAAATGTAAAAAGGATTCATTGTGTGCAAAAAAAAATTTTTAGGATTCTTCTCAGACTTGTGCAGGGCTGATGTTTTCAGGTTTTGGGGTTTAGCAAACATGCTATACGTTATCTCCCACTATCAGTTTCCCCTGGGGCTGCCCTGAGACAGCTGAGCCTTTGCTGCCAAGAGCAAGTGAACTGAAAGAGCAAATGTGTAAAACCCAAGGCCCAGAGGCCAAATTCAGCCGACCATAAAGTTTATGTGACTTTCCAGACTCTAGATACACATGAATATACTCTCAAATAAACTGTAATATGCAAAAATCATATTATACTTTTGTTTTTGTCTGATTATTGCCAAAAATGCATGGTGCTTTGGTAAAAAAGCATGAAATTGCTTTATGTGTGACGTTCAATGAAAGAAAGGTGTAATCTTTAAATCAAATGTTGAGATTCAAGAAAATTAAACTAATAGCTCTAATCTCAGTCTTGTCAGGTACAGATATAATCATTGTCTAGGACATGTGTAACATTTGTAGGTTAGATTGGGTATGAGAAGACCTGAAAGCACTGTGCCCTAAGGAACACTTGTCTGGATGGGAACTGTAGTGGACATACAACCCTCCATCCTAATGAACTATGATTTATGTAATTAAGAGCACAAGATGAAACTCCATATTTATGGTGCTTTCTTTGGAGTAGCAGTGGATGGACTGTAGGCACCTGGCAAGTCCAGAGCCTTCAATACAGGCACCCACACACAAGTGGAAATTTGCACTGTAAAGATAATAAAGAACAACATCCCTTCAACTTGGGGTGGCATGATATGCAGCACCAGTTATTCTTGTATCTTCCCAACATTATACCTCAAAGCACCAGCCTTGAGTCTGTTGCGTGCCCCTTTTTGGGAACATGGTCCAGCAAGGATATTTTCCATATTGCAGGCAGCGCTCCCATCCGCAGAGATAGTTTAAAGATGAATGGAAAAAGTTCCTCTAGCTCTGGGAGAACTAATTAAAGAACGAATAACATTAATCTGCTCCCTTGGTGCCTTCTCACCTCACGCTGCCACCTGAACTACTAAAGCCAGTTACCCTTGTCATACCATTCCCAAACATCTGCAGTTTATTATGAGTTAACCAATTTTCCAGCTTCCTTCTTTCTCTTTAGCCTCCTTTGGCAGAGTTTGACTTCCCTTGTAAAATCCTTATCTCAGTTTTTTTGTACCTGAATTCCCTCCTTTTCCTGTTTCAGATGATTTTAATGTCACTTATGACCCAGGGTTTATTTATTGAGAAACGTACTGTTTTAATTAGAACAGCCACATCCAAACAACAATTCTAACACCTCAAAAACACACATCAGTGTGCAGTTGGAAAGCAGCCCCTGGAAACATGTTCTGCCTCAGTTGACCGCCTCCTAACCTGTTGGATGGTAACTTCTTCTTCTGTACGAGACTGTGTGTATGGAGGACGCAGATGTACAGGTAGTGTCAGATTTAGCTAGTGGGGACAGGTGGTCATTTAGCTAGTGGGGACAGGTGGTCCTCCAGTAAGAACCTCTACATTTACAAATAGGAATGTCAGAAAAAAAGGTAAAGAGTGGTAAAAGCAACTTTCTAGTTTTACATGACAAAAGTTGGGATGTGCGGCTTGAAATTCTGTAGTGACATTGCAAACAAACTAACAAGCTGCATCTACCTCTGGATGATTAATGCTCACCAACATGAGTAGATTTAGTCACATTGACGCAGGACAGAAAACAGATTATCAGACCTTGTAAATCCATGTGCAGACAAAAAGATAAAAATGACTTGTTGTTTCAAAGAATAAAAAAAAACATTACAGTAGAGTGGCGGTAGTTTTGACATTTTGGACATTCCTTTTTCTAACTCCAACCTTATTTTTTCCAGTGAGTTTAAACTGTTATAGCTACTTTATTGTAAAAAACATTTACCACCTAACAGTTTAGAGAACTCACACAAAAACACCCTAAAAAAGCTTTTGATTTTAACATTTAAAAATGGTTGTCAATGTATCGAAAGCAGTGTAGTTGTCTGTGTTACACTATCCACCAAACATAGCCTTTCATTTCATCCTATAACGTAGGCCATATGATGCCGAAAAAGCTCAAGCTCTATTCACTTTTTAACATCGCATCTTCGAAACGAGTAACAATGAGCAAGCCCTTTTGTGTGACAGAGAGAGAAATATGCACTGTATATGATACACAGTCTTTCTACACATCAGAACAGCTTTCCCAGGGATACCTTTTTCTGTCTTTCCTATCCAAATACTGGGCTTGATTAAAAAATAAAAGACATTTAATTCCTAACTGCACCAAATGTATGTTGGTGAGTTGTAACATTGATTAAAATTGATTTAACCCCCCAGGCCTGTTTTTTTAAAGGCTTGTCAAAAGTTGTTAGTTTTTCAAGTGAACTACACACTAAACTGAGCATTTGCAGACTGAATCAGGTGTTTCATACGTTCTTCCTGATTGGAGCAACTGCAGGTGTCCCTCTTAGAGCCAAACTGCTTGTTTGACAATGAACATTTCAATGGAATTGAGATGTTTCAAGATAATATAAAGATGAAGAGTAATTTCTATGTACATTATTATATGACATCAAACTCATGTAAATATCAATGACTGAATAATATCTGTTTTTATCAGCCCTTTTCCTTGTAATTGTGGCTATAGACAAACTTATACTTTAATTGTCCCAATGTGTTGTTATGGGTTATGTTTTTTATTAAATTATTGCATATTGCACATTTAGGACAATCCACTGCAGATCACTGCGTTTTCATAACCTCCTCCATCCAACTGTTCCACACTCAGTCATCACAGGTTAGGCGAGAACTGACTTGTTAAGTGAGGATTAGTAACTAAAGCTGACATTTGTCATCACGTTACTATGCTGGTTGATGTACCAACAGGTCAATGTCTTTTAAATCTTTTGCTGAAGTGAAGTGGAGATTTCTTAACGCTGAAGGCGGGAGTTAGGATTGCTGTAGACATGCAACAAAGTGATGTTAGTACCAACTTTTCCTATGTATCTCAGATATTGATGAGTTTATTAGTTGACTATTCGTATATGGGTTTTCTAATAAAATTCCTTTGCTTCAGTGCTTTAAAAACACATTTTACTGCAAATTATATCTCCAGGTCTTCTAGGCATGTATCTACCACGTGTTCATAGTAAATGAGAATATTTTGCTTTATCTTTGCTTCTTTATACTTGTTTGCTAAACAGCCTCATCTCTGTCAGAATGTCTGTAAACGTCGATCTTTTTAGGTTCTCCGTTGGATTTAGGTCTGGACTTTGACCAAGGTTTTCTAAAAAACATAAATCATTGTATCTCTGGTTTTATGTTTGGGATTGTTGTGCTTCTGGAAGTTCAACGGCTGCCTCAGTCTGAAGTCTGTCTCAGTCTCAGGTTTTTTTGCAGGATTGCCCTGTGTGTAGCTACAGCTTCCCATCTACTCTGACCAGTTTCCAAATACATATTCTCAAATTCGCTGCACCGTTATCAGAACAGAAGGATTTACACAGACATCAATACATTAGTTGCAATACATTTTATATAGTGGTAACAAAGTAAAGGGGGGGTAATACTAATAGACATCACAATGCCAGATTTACATTTGCAACAAATGATGAAACCCTATAACATTTTCCTTCCATGTCAACATTTCACAGCCAACAGTTGGATTTGTTTAGAAAGTAAGATCTGTGGGATCTGTCAGTTTGGAAGACAATACTGCTGAGCTTTAAAAAAATAATGAACTGAACACACTTTTTAACATTTGCAGTTTTTAAAGACAAGAATTACCAGTATGCCAAAACTGTCTAATGATCCTAATATGATCCCTCAGTAAAAAAATAAAGTAAAATAACATAAATCCGTTTTAATGCCATTAAAAGTTGTTTCTTCAGACATTGGGCAAGAACATGGAGCTGGAGTATGAATCTTTGTCTTCATCATCATGCCCTTTCTGATCCTCCAGAAGTTTGTCCAGCAAGTTAGGTGATTGTGGCTCTACTTCAGTATCCTCATTCAGAGAGAGATCTTGTGGTTCTTGGTCCAGCTCCTGCTCTGGGTGCTGTGGGATGTCGAGGATCTGAGGGTGAGGGTCCACCTCCTGCGTCTCTGGCTGAGAGATCATACCGGTCAAGGACATGGGTAAAGACATGTGGACCAAAGGTGATCCAGGCAGAGCTGCAGGACCTTGGACAAACTGAACTCCTGGATTGGGCACAGCAGATATGGTGGTGAGAGGCTGCGCCCATAACGGGTAGGCCAGCCCTGAGTCTGACAGCTCCATCTGAGCAAGAGAAGTCTGGCCGGGGGCCACTGGTATGGTCTGAAAGACATAAAAACAGTCCCTGTTTTATTTGAGAAATATTAAAACAAAGATTAGGAAACTACAAACTGCTGCTGAACTATTATTAACAGCAATTACAAAAAAAAATGTTTTGAAGGTAAAGTTCTGGTGGGGGGGTTTAACTAGATTAGATGATTACATGATCGTACACTGTGGTCCTTAAGGGATGGATATAATCAGCAACAGAACTCAGGTGGACTGGGCGTTTCAAACAATGTCAGAGTAACACAGAGGGTTCTCAGTTAATATTAAGAATTTCACTGCAGCAGTACTAGCTCAAACCTTTAGTACAAGTTATATACAGCATTCATGCTGTTCTTTCTAAATTTGAACCATTAAACTATCTGACTTTCACATTTACATTTAACGATCAGACAAGGTTTCTCCAGACCATGTGATTTGTAACCTTTCAATCAGTGTTTTATCATCTTCAAAAGACATCGGTAAATCAGAGCTAGTTTTGTGTGTAACCACAGCCTTACAGTTTCTGAATCACTCAGACTAGGTTGCAAAATCTATCACAAATATATTGTCTTTTTGTGCAAAATTCATATCACAAATGACTCTTCAGAGTTGAATAATAGTCTGTTATGTATTTTTTAATCCTGATGCATTGTTTAGCCAGTTAGACAGCGGGTCATGGAAGCTCACACCAGACACAAGTGACATTGCCAAAAATGCCACAGGTCACATGTAGTAGAAAGCTCAGGTTGAAGAGGAAAGAAGAAAACACACACATCAGTTGGAGCAATGTCTATCTGCAAGAAAACATTAAATGTGTCAACAGAGAACACTGTGCAAAGTATTAGCATACAAATGTAGAATAATTTAGTTCACATATATGATTGACATCATGTTAGCATAACCACAATGCACAAACATTGTCATCCTCTTTGTTTACTTAGAATAGAATAGAATAGAATAGAATAGAATAGAATAGAATAGAATAGAATAGAATAGAAAAGAAATAACCTTATTTTTCCACCATGTGAGGAAATTATGTTGAAACAGCAGCAGTCACAGGCAACATATTACATATAAAGAGATAAACAGGATTAACAATACAGAATAAGATACTGTACAGTAATGCAGATTTAACGTGCAAACATAAAACCAGCAGGGACGTGATCATTTATTTGGTTTGCTGTAGGCAGTAGCGGTTATAAAGTCTAACAGCTGCTGGGAGGAAGGATATGTGTGTCCTCAGCGCATTTAGTTCATTATTAATTTTTTGGGTAACTTTCAGAAGACCCTGTGGGCAGGCTAGGGTTAAGACTAATTATTTATATCAATATTACTGTAATCCACTTCTACCAAGTAAATCATGGTTTTAATGTCATTCAGCTTGCCGTAATATAGTGTGGCTCAGACTCGCCATAACTGCTTTTATTGGCTACATTAATCTGAAGCCCACTGATAGTGTTGCCGTGATGTTTGAATGAACCTGAGCCAAAAGAACAAAGAAGGGACTGATGAAGGCTTTGTATTGTGTGTGCTGCCCTGTCTGTCTGCTAGACAAACACAATCAAACACACATAATATATATTTTTATCTTCACTAGGACTTTGCATTGACTCCCATTCATTTTTCTGTCCTGACTTTAAGACTTTACGCTAAACCTAACCCTACACCAGTTTCACACCGTAGTCCTAAACCTAACCAAAAAACAACTCTTCTCTTGTATTTGTTGGAAAGTTGTCCCCGCAATATTGCAAAACCCATCCACACACACACACACACACACACACACACACACACACACACACACACACACACACACACACACACACACACACACACACACACACACACACACACACACACACACACACACACACACACAAACACACACACACACACACACACAGGAGACAGTAAAGAAAGATTGTAAAACAAGGTGAGGTTAATGTTTTACCAAGGTAAGTGGTTAATTCCCTTAACAAAAAAAACATGTATTAAAATAGAGGCTTGTTGTTTCCTCAATGTGTCAAAACATTTTAGCAAAACCAGCCTGAACTCAGAGAAGCCTGCTAAAGATTAATTTAGTTTTTTCTCCCAAAAATTCCTTTGACGGAAATGTTTAGACACACATAATTACTTGCAGCCCAGTGGTATATATTTAAAATTGTTTTGAAATTTGTTCACTTTTTTTACACTTACTGGGAACAAGATGGCAAGTTATATTCTTTTACAACGATAACAAGCTGTTTAACTTGGCAAAAGCTAAAGCAATAAATGAAATATGACCCTGAATTCCAGAAAAGCTGAAAAGGAATCTTCAAAGATGCAGAGCGGGACCATAGATCAGTGACAGTAGAGGAGCAGTAACTTTTTCTTTCTTCTCTCATGATTAGATCTTATTCTCTGCTCCAGCGTCTTTACCAGCACTATCTGCCGTCTGGCTACTTAGCTGTCACACTGCAATCGTCCTCAGCCAGTGGCTACTTCAGGTTCATTGTAAGACTGATTGCTAATGGAGAGACTTTCTGCCCACAACATCAACAACTTTTTAAAGATCGTAGGATAATATGGGTTACCACAGTTTATTCCCCTATAACTGGATGAATGAAGTATCTTTAACTTGTTGGAGTCCTCACTCAGGGAAAGAAGTTTAAAACAGTATGATCTCCATGATCAGATAATGTCTACGTAACCTTATATTACTACTAGTAGTAGTTTGCTGAACTACTTTTTTGATTAATAATAACACATTGTCACATTACCCCAACCTTCAAAGAAACATTTGAAATTGCTTTTTCAAATTGTTCCCTTGTGAAGAGCTCCAAGTCTTTGAGGACATAAGCATTCATTCATTCATTCATGCATTCATCCATATATCTATGGAAGGTGTGTAATTTTAAGCATATTTGTAAAATAGTTAGAGGTTAGGTAGAAAAATATAACACAAAGCTTTGAAATTGTCCCTTGTTATTCACTACTCAGTGACTGCACAACTGAAGACTTATCAGGGCATGAATTTCCAGATAATCTGAATTGGTGAAATAAAATAGTGTCACACAATGCGAGATATGCACAAGCACTTTGTTTTGCACCGTTTGCACCTTTTGCTTAATTATTATTTTAGAAATAAAGACATAAAAAACAAGGAACCGAATAAGCAAAGTCGAAGCTCTTGAGCATAGCTGGTCTCCTGTGATAACAGCGTGAGTCAGAGAATGAGTCGCAGGGGCCCTTGGCATCTCGGGAGCTGCAGTTATCCACAGCCAGGTGGGAGAATCTGTCATCAAGTTTTTCAATCATAGATCTGGTCTTTATTGAAGAGGGCCAAGAGAAAATTCCCTGCTGAGAGAAAGCCATGGAAAGTCTCTTTTGCAGCTTACCAAAAAAAGCCATGTTGGGCGCAGAACGAACATGTGGAACACGCTTTCTTCAAAGGAGACAACAGGATCACAAAAACATGATCACCCCTAATCAAATCATGATCACTGGTAGAAACCTGCAGCCAAAGTTTTTGTTAAAGAAAAAGGTTCACTCAGGAGCTCCTAGTTGGGTTGTCGTGTCGCACAAAAAGCCACCAGAGGATGTGGTAGGAGAAGAGTGAAAAAAGAGTTAGGAAAAATGTAGCAAGGTGCTCTGTTTTGCAATCTTAAGTCGTTGGGAGTGAGACTACAGAAACCCACCTTAAAACTTAGCTGGAAAATGAAACCAATGTGGAACAACTGGGATTGACCTTAAACTTGGTATCTGCCACCTTTGCCTTATGCTTCATAAGAGCACAGGCTGAGCTGCTCTCAGGTATCCTTCTGCATCAAGTTTCTTAAAGGGACTACTTACAGGAATCTGACAAGTACAGACAAACTTGCTCGCAGTCCATCAAAAAGCAAACATTGCACAATTGTCAAACAAATTCAAAACAGCACACACTACCTGACTAGTGATTGATTAGAGTTCAATGTGACCCAAGAGTGACTGACAATGTTTGTTTTCAGCAAAGAACCAAGGGATAAAAGGATTTATAAGTGTGCAGGTGAGAAACATAAACACAGCTGGTTACTTTTACCATTAACTGTTAGACAAGATTTTTGTTGCCTGCTTTTTTCCTAGGAATTTTCATATTTTCATGGAGAAAGGTTGCATGAACAACAACAACACAGATCATGAGAGTCTTTATGGGAAGTAAGTTCAGCCCAAACAACTTTTTCTTTTCATATTTGCCATTAGACCCTTTAGTAGGTTCTGTGGGCCATGAGAGCATGGGAAAGTTTTAATCCACTCACACAGCTCTATGAAGCCCTAATGGTTTACAGTACTTCTTATATCTTTTTGGGGAAAGAATTTATGCATTAATATCAGCATTCATTTGTAATAAATAGTGAGGCACATGAGCTGCAATATAGTAACTAAGCCTATGTGGCGAGACTGCAAGGTTTTGCACCAGTGACAATTGCTTATAAAGGTTTGTCAAGGATTAGACAGAAAAAATATATAAATAAGTAAAACAATGTCAAAAATTCTTCTACTTTTGCCATTACATGTGACTTTTCATGGGTCAACCACTGACTACCAATGCCTTTCAAAGCTCTCCCAAAATTAGTGGTCAATCTTGCATTGCTTGGGTTAGCAAAGGATCTATGATGGGTGTTCTATTGTTTGTTTGTTTGTTCTTTTCTTGTGTAATTGCATTGTTTTGGTTGTTCAAAACAACCAAATGTAGCGCTGTTTTGGACATCATGCGCCCCGTGCAAGTCAGCATCAAATGATTCCATAAAACAGTGCACCTTGTAGATTTATATGAAATCAGAATTACACTAGCAAACAATTGACTCACATTTTTATTCTAATATTAAATCATGCATTGCAGCATGGTAGCATCTAAAAAACAGGGACCCAATTAAAGTCGTTCAGGGAAATGGGACTTTAATGAAGAAGATCTTCTACTTTTATGCAAACTGGCACAGAGGTCTGTTGGTGAGATTCAGGTCACCAGTCCATTTGTGTTTCCTGGGTTATCTAAGGTATTAGCGTCAGCATCCTTCTAATATTCTAAGTTTGCACATTGATTTCTTACTCACCCCAAAGTTAGTGAGCAGTGGTGTGTGCGTGTAGGTCAGCATGGTGTAACTGGGGCACAGGGTCTGCATGTATACATCAGCAGCGAGGGCAGGGCCAGCTGGGTAGGCCAGAGCCTGAGCTGCACTGTCCTGCTGGTTGTAGTCGGATGAAGGCCACGGCATCACACCATGTTGCAGCCCAGCGTTGGTGACCGGGGGAGAAGCTTTCCACCCTGAACACTGCAGTCCTTCATCTGCTGCCCCGGGTGACTGCTCAGCTGTGGACCCACTGGAAACATCTACCCCAAAGCCACCTGGATATCAAAGATCGACTTGAGATTAGAGACTTACGTTTTGTTTTTTACTTACAGTGTTCTTTCTTTTGGTTAATGTGTGATGGGGTTTCTTGTAGGTGAAGCACGTACTTTTTGTGAAAGATGACTGATTGGAATGTGCCCCAACATCCTGAAAAAGAAAACAGACAAAACAATTTGAAAAAACCATTTGAAAAAACAATTTGAAAAAACAAATGTTATCTGGAATCGTCCCAGCAGCAGAACAGCAATCATCCATGTCATGTTGACATATAAATAAAAAAATCCAGGTGGTAGCTGCTGCTAAGACAAGATATTAACACATGCCAAAATTAGTGCAAGCAGGAAACAACAACAGAAAGATTTGTCACTTCTCTTGTCTCCATTCCTTTGTTTGAATGCATTTTTTTGTATGTTTATTAAATAAAAGGTTTTAAATTCAATAACAGACCAAAATGTAAAACTGACTGACCTTGATTGTGATTTTTTTTAACTCGTAGGTTCTTCAAGCACTGTTTCCAAAACTAGGTGAAGAAACTACCATTAAACTATTTCCTTAACCCTGCTGTAATGTTCCAGAATGCATCAAGAAAAAGCAGGAACACAAAACACAAAAACTAAAGGAGCACACAAATGACTCAAAAGTGTGTTTTTAGTCAGATGGGATAATCAATAATTTAAGATCACTAACTAAAACAAATCTAAAGATAGAATCTTTTAATCCTGGTTTATCTCATGTCATGGAAGAAATACTTTCTTCCAGCTGCTGGACAAAGTGGTTGCAATAAATGCTTCCAATTTCAATAAAGTAGGGTTGAAAGAAAAAACATTTCTTTAAGGTACCTGTCTCCACGTCTCAGGCTCAACAAACATTTTGGTTTGTACTTTGCAATCTTCCAAACACTGGACACTAAAAATGTTTTATCCTGAGATTTAAAACAATCTGGACAGTCCTGATGGGCCCCAGTGTTACTGGCATGAAAAGGAAAACCCACTGAGGGTCCTAGAAGATTTTTTTTTGTTCAGATGGAACCAAAAAAGATTGAGGAGACACGTTAAATTGCGGGTTGCTGTGTGGAAAGGTTGAGGACATCCTTGTTGACTAAGGGTTTGTGCGTTGGTTGCTTGGTTTTTTAACATTAACTTCTTTCAGGTGAATAGAGATATTTCATTATGCATGTTCCCCTGATCTACATGTAACTGAACACATGTACTTGTATCACATCTTAGGTACCGTCTTTTCATGTATGTTTGACTAGAGTTCTTGAGCAGTTTTTTTGTCCACAGAAAATGATAAACCAGTTTTTTACAAACATAACTTTGTTAAATACTATTTTATTATCTCCAGGCCTTGAGATACAGGTAGTTGACCCAGAAGCTGATGGTAGTTTTTTCAGACCTCCAGTGTTCATCTGTGGAGAGAACTTTCCAGAAGAACAACCATCTCTGAAGCAACCCACCAGTCAGTCCTGTCTGGTAGATTGTTTAGCCCACCTGGATTTTACAAAAAGAAACCCAAAGGACTCTTAGTCTTGAACAAATACAGGACTGAACTCTTTGGAGTGAATGTTAGGCATTATTTGTGTGGGAACATGGCTCATTACCAGGCCAATGCTATCTCTACATTAAACCATGGCGATGACAGCATCAAAGGGAAATATGAATGCAGAAATGTAAAGACACATCCTGAATGAAAACCAGAGCTGTTGACCTCAGACTGGGACATTGTTCAATAGGACAGTGATGCTAAGCTCCTAGCTAAAGGAATGGCTTCAGAATCACTCTATGAATGTCCTGGGGTGGCCGAGCCAGAGTCCAGACTTTTAACCTATTGAACATCTCTGGAAAGATCTAAAATTTTAACCTAATGGAGCTTGGAAAGGGTTAAAAGAAGAATGGACCAACCTGCCTAAAGACTGTAAAATACTTTAAAGAGATCAGATTCAGAAAGACTCACTAGAATCACTAGAATTACTGCAACATACTACAGGAATTAACAGGTAACAAAAAAACGAGTTTGATGCAACCCTATCCGTATACTTCACTCACTTGGGCATGCTGAGGGTCATGGGAGATGACAGCATGTCTGACATGTCACTTGCTAACTGGGAAGGAGCTGCAGTGATCCGGGAGAATCTGTCAGCAGGACACCTAAAAGTTGTGCTTGCACAAATCTGGTCTTTACAGAAGACGGGCAAGAAGACATTTCTTGTTGAAAGAAAGCCATGAAAAGTCTCTTTTGCAGTTTGTCACAAATCTATTCTCTTTATCTGCATGTATTTGGAAGGTCTATTAAAAAACTGAAGAAATCGGTCAATAAATGAATGATTTTGGATCTCACTAAAGGACTGTGGACGTAACTTAGGGGGTTTTCCGTGTTCTACTCACAAAAGCTTCCTGAAACAGTATCTATATCACAACATTAACTTAGACACCATCGTGTTGTATATATGCCATCTTCATATCACAAAACACTAAATTAGATCTATCAATGTGGTGACTGACAAATAAATTACGTCAATTGTGAAAATCAACTATCAGCATCACCTTTCTAAATAAATATAGTTTTTCAACATTCACTGATTTTACTGAACATATTTCTCTTGTTCGGTACTCTTGTGCAACGGCTTCTAAAAGGGCCTAACTAGAAATACCGCAGGCATTGCAGACGATGGATAATGCAGGACAATGTCTACGCCCTTTATCTTTTATTGTCCTTGTGGAGATTTATTGAATTAGTAAACTGTCAAGTCTTTCTCTTCATTCAAGATACTGTTTATTTATATAGCGGCAATTTACTACACATATTGTCTCAAGAACAAAAACAAATCAGTTAAAAAACGTTCGAATCTAAGGAAACCCGGGCAGATTGTATTGAGTAATTGAATTGCAGCGTTTACTCCTCCAAAATCAGCACACCGAAACAATACCTTGCATTCTGTCATTGACTTAACAGCAATCCCTCATTGTGTTATGCTCCCAAGAAGCCCCGTTTTTTAGACCATATCAGCAACCCTCTGCGTTCCTCCTGTCCCACACAGCAAACTCCCAAAATCTAATGTTTCTAATCTAATGCACCCCTCCAAGCCGTACAGCTGTGTGTTCTTCAATGGCCACCTGTTTTTTCGTGGCACAACTCTTAAAATCGAATTAATTGCATAATGTGGAGCTCATGCATGTTGTTTTGTTGATCGAATTTTTAACTTTCCTTCTGTGTTTGAGTCTCAATTTACGATGATGACAAGTTGGACTAAGCAGAGGACTGGATCTATTTGTGTTCCACTTAATTTAGTGTAGCAGTACTGAACCAATGGGATGGTCTTCCTCAATGGTGTCTTTCCCAAGAAAACCGTGACAGGGTGAACATGTGTTTAAGTGTGCTTTCCTTACTGGTTCATGCTGCCACTAGGTTTAGGCCAATTGCTCAGGTCCAAGATCAGCATCATTATTGGAGTTTTAATTGTTTAACCACCTTCCATTTCAGATTTCAAGCTTCCTTAAAGTATCACATTGTCATGTGAAATGCTTTAAACAGTTTTGTAAACAGTCAACAATGCTGTACTAATGTGAAATGAGAAATGCCACTGATTAGGATAGACTTAGACTTTATGCCAACATTATTATAAACAGGTACAGGCTCAAAAATAAAGGCTGCTTGGGCTGCTTTCAGTCTTGCCTAAATTTAGACTGAGGAAAATTAGGTACGAGGGCAGAACACTGTAAATCGCAGCCGAACAGCTCGAACTTACAGTGTGGAAGATACGCTTTAAAAAGACTCTTCTGCAACTTTGAACTGGGGTAGATCTTGGAAAAACTATAGAACAAAGATTGCAAATACAAAGCTTATGCTTGTATCATCTAAAAGGACACAAAGAGCGACCCAAAACCGATGATGTTGCAGTTTGTGACAAATCAATGGCCAAAGTATGACCTTAATGAATCTGATTTACAAACCCATGCTATGGTGTAAAAAAATTAATCTCTACTAACTCAAATCTGCATCTCTCTGATGAAAGGATTATTCTAACAACCTGAGGTCAGAGAAGGTAAAATGGTATACATAAATGCGTTAAGAGTGCAAGGAAGAGTCTGGTTGCCTGGTCTTTGAAGAACCATGTGAGAATGGATTGGCATCTGCATTGAAAACTTTCTATGGGCAAATTCTTCTCAAAATAGATAGTCGATCATGACAACCCCTCTACCAGTGAGTTCCTTGGAAAGAGAGACTTCAGAGGTACATAAAAGAAGCTATCTGGCGGTTGCAGATTACCTCAGCAGATATCTTTAACTAGTATACCTACCGTGCAAGACAAGTGCTTTTGTACGTATCAGCTCCAAATTGCCTGATGGGGATTTCCCACCACTATAGTGACTGACAGCAGACTACAGTTAAGTGGGCAACGGTTTCAACAGAGTTCCACACACTTGAATTTATCCATATCACAATAAACAGCCTCCACAGGCAAAAGAAGGAGAAGAAAAAAGGTAACGACAGCTAGACACATTTGGAAGCTAAAAGATAAATAACTCACTCTTGTCCGATATAACGATATATCCAGTAGTAAAAAAAGTTGCCTACTTAACTGTAGTAACTGAGTGTCATCACTCATGGTCAATTCACTGAACTACAAATAAAAGTTACTCAAGTACAATTACACACATTTTAAGATAGGAATATATTCAAAAGTAAAAGAGATATATATTTTCATACATCAATATTTGTGTTTTTACTGCCTTAGTTGGTTCTCCTACTATTGCCAAGCTCTGTTTTATTAAAGGCTGGAGAGCTTTCAACACTGAATGTGGATGATTTTATTTTTTTTACAGAAACATCACAGATAAGAATGGGAACTGTTGTTGGTTCCCTTGTTGTGAGGAGCACGACTATTTTCCAATTACATTTCAGGCAAGAACAACAGCACCATGTGATTACAAAAACCATGTTGAGCCTAAAGAAAGGATAAACCACCAGCTTCTTTAAATTGTATTAGAGTCAAAAGTTTGATATTTGTCTTTGGAATATAGTGGAGGTAAACTCATGCCTATGAGCAAAATAATAATAATGAAACCAAAGTACAGTTATTCCAAAAACCTAAGTAAATGTCTATACTAGATATACCTGTCCAAGCCTCGCGATATGATCAATGTGCTCTTGGAGGATCATTGAACTAAGGTGCAGTTCTCTCTCCTGTGGGTAAAACCTATTTCCTTCTCAAAAAGCTCTTCAAGGTGTTTTTTTTAACCATCTTTTTGTGCTTTGTGACAGAACCAATGTGACCAGGGAGTTGAAATTTGGCCAGGCTCCATAACAACCCTAATCTTCTAACTTAGATATTCACGGTGACATATAGGATGACTTAAATTTGGTCATTCAAACATTTGTGCCGATGGAGTTATTTAGTGCTGATGTATGGTTTGGGCAACCTAAAAGTGAAAAACAGGATTTAGAGATTATTTTTTAGAATTTAAAACATTTGCTTTGACCACCATTATTATTCTGAAAAGAATGGCCAGACCTTCATCTTTAGTGGGTGAAATCAGGGTTGCACTACACTTTTAGTTGGCCACTTCATGGCTGTGTGGGATATCTATATCTGATTTTTGAATGGCTAGAGGGAACTCAGAGATCACCGTGATGAAAAAGTTTCGTTGAAGAGCCGTTAGAGGGAATCATGGGAGCTTTCTAATTAAGCGTTATTAAGTTAGTACATTTAATACAGAGCTCTACTAGCCTCCATGATCACATAGATACTAGCTATAACACCTTTTCTGCTGACAGTGGCTACTTGACCCCTCTTCTTGCCCTCAGTGGAGAGCACAGGTAGGTCAAGTGGGATTAGAAGGGACACTTTAAGCAGATCTAAAATATCACCAAGGATCACCTTGCACCAGTTTAACAAATGTGACAACCATTTAAATGAAGATGATTGGAATGTATTAAAGTAATTTGTTTTCATGGAGTTTCAGCACTTCCATGGAAATTCACTCAAGAGGTTCTCCTGCAGCGCCCTTTCTTTAGAATTTGGAGAATTTGAGTAGCTCTTATCATGGTTACCACTTGCATTCTTCTGCGTCATAAAGGAAACTTCCAGAGCTAAGCTAGACCTCCCCCGTCTTTAAGGAGGTGCATTGGGAGGTCAGCAGGCTTTAGGTTGTCCTGTGCACCAATATTTAATGGAATACTTAAGGTTAGCTTCTGCAAAGATTTTTTTTTTTTTATCTGCTAAAACAACACATTTCTTTCTGATTTATTTTGACACATCGGGTCACACATTTAAGGGAAATGTTCAGCTTAAATATGTGAATCAAAGTGTTATCTTTGCTGTTTAAGATGGATTTGTTTGTTTAATCAAAATCATTCTGCATGGATTATCATTTGTAGGGTTAGAGGTCCTTCCTAGACTTGATGGAAATGAAATTATCTGGATAAATCTAGGCTAAATGTTGCTGAATTAGACTTTGCATGAACAAAATGAGTTGAATTGATTTTACAACTATGATTTAAATGTAATGGCATAAAACAAACGTTTATTAAGATGCCGATTTATTCTTAAATTCATGAAAGTTTTTCTATCTTTTGTGAAACATGGAAACATTTGCTACAATCTGCACCGCTTGTTTATTATCACCGATTCCACTGATTCATATGAAAACTTAATGAACTTAAATTAACTGATTTAACTCCGCAGCCTGAAGACACATTGATTAAAATTGCATTCTTACACACAAGTGTTTGCCTTTTAGACGCCGGACTCTGAAATAACAAAGTTATCATCCAATGGCCAAGAAACAATATTTTACTTACAGCACAGAAGGATTAAGCATTGCTAATTTTGGTTTTCCTACTCTCAATAAATTTTGGATCTTGCAACTTCCTGCTAGTTGTTTTCATAAAACTAAAACTATTTGTGACGTTATGTATGCAGAGAAATTCATTTACATATTTAAATGAGAGACAAGATTTCCATCCTCTCTGAACAAGAGATTTGGCTACTAATGATTTAAAAATTTGTAGAGTCACAAGATTCAACACATGTACTGCTAAAGACTTCCTTTAGCGCTTATGAAATGTGTTATACATCTATTGATGATCAAATCCAGTCATGACATGATTCCTATATATGAATCTGTCACATGGATCCCTTCAGATGAAAAATTCTTACATGTTTTTAGAAAGATTCATCTTTCTGTTGTGTCTGTTGTTCACTCATTTCAGTAGGATTAGTATTTGTCAAGATAAGAATTCACCAATTCAGGCGTTTGTTTTTGTTGATGGTTTTTTTGTCTGTTTTTTTGTTGTTGTTTGTTTTGTTATGTTTTGTTCTGGGGGGGTTTTGTGAGACATTACTCCAAACTATTCCCAGAATTGTTTCTACTGGCTGTTGCTCCCAAAGCAGCCTTTTATTTTCCCTGCCATTAATTTGTTGTTCCTCTAAGAGTGCAGATAAGGAGGAGCAGTGTCTGCTGTGGTGATAAGATAGTTTCCACTTTGAACACTAATGCATAGTAAGGTATAGCGGAGAGACTATCATGGTTTTTAGAAGGGGTCTCAAGTATTAGTGGATATTAGCAGTCAGGTCCTGTAAATGTGTCCCTACGATGGACAAACACTCACATTCTTATGTGTTTTTGGAATTGTAGGCATGTTGGATTTTCCAGTACTGTCAATGTTTAATGAAACTATTAATTTGATCTGAAGAATTTCTTGTTAGTTCTCATTTTTAATAGTTTGTTGACTTAAAGCAAATGTGTCTCTTAGGATGATACTAACTCCAAAGGGCTTCTTTGTTATCCTTGTTTGGTTAGATGGAGGACTAGTGCCTGTTTCCCAAGTAAAAAACAACACATCAGAAATTATTGTAATGTAGAGAATATTTCTTTTTAAATCAATATGTTAGAAATTATAATGACATCTTTGCCAATGCTGTGACTTTCAGAATTGTAATCAGAATCAGAATGGTACTTTGTGTCCAGGACTAATTAGCTGTCTGTTATGGGTTGCAGTATCGGTTTGACAATATTTCTGTGTGTGTGAGTGTGTTTGTATGTGTGGTTTGTGTACAAGAACAGGAGGTAGGAGGTTTCTTTGGCAAGTGTGTGAGTTATTTTGCATAGGGCTGCATGCCCAGCCCTGGAGCCATGCACAGAATGGCTATAACTGTCACGGAAAAACACCTGGAATATATAAGGATAAAATCCCCCTCTGACTGCTCACAACCAGATAGGCCCACAGGGGTTCCTTCTTTCACCTTTCCACTACAACGCATCATTTGTCAAAAGTCAGCTTCACATCTTCCACATAGAACAGTGTCGTTTGGCAAACTAGCAAGAAGCCTCATATATCTCTGTATTTGTTATCCTTATATAGAGATAGTGAAAATAATTCATCCAGTTTATCATTATGACGCCTCTGATTGAAGGATGTCAGCACCCACAAAAAGTTCAGTCCCAGAGGTGAGCTTATAAAACTTCCAGAAAATAAGTTTCAGAAACAATCCAGTTATGGATTTATTGCTGTATTGACGCAAATTCGATTAACTGACATGTTATTTTAACTCTTCCAAAGAAACCAAGCAGAAAATCTCCTGGGATTAGAGCTGTTGTATTTGTGTAACAGCAAAAAACTGAGTCATTGCTCTACATCATCACTTGTTACTAGAGATATCTTTTGCTAGGTTTTTTTTTTTCTTTAATGGATAAAAAATGCAGAAATAGTATCAAGGGAGTCGGTTTGTCTGGAATAGGTGGAGTAGCTATTTGTAGGAAATTTAGAATAATGAACAACATATGTAACTCAGCAAATATAATAGAAAAACATGAAAGATAGCAGGATACATTATGTCAGTGGTGTCCAGCACCAGTCCTGAAGGCCTACATGTTTCAGCTGTGTTCCTGCTCAAACACAGTTGCATCAGAAAGATAAATGACCCTCTGGTATCTTCCGACCACGATGACATTCAAGGTTGGCAGATACCAGGTAATGAACCACACTCCGATTCAGGTCTCAATGTGACATTTTTAAACTACTAGCCGTTGAGGACTGGCTTGGAACATCCCTGCACTATGTGATCAGCCGTTTATGTGTCAGAGTGTGCTCACAGCTGTGGAATGAGTCATCTTGGCACCATGATGCTCCAGGCTCCTCTTCCTCCTCAGCAGCTCCTTGACCGGATCGCGGACTCTGACTCCTTGGTATGGCCGGGATCTCCCTAGTGTGGATGGCTGTGCTGGAAAGACCAGAATCACACCACAGACATGAGGGTGATTTCCCCTCTAACTGCTGCAGGGGAACTTTGTTTAAATTATCACAAGTTCATGAGTGGAGGCAATTAGTCAGGCGCAAAAGTCTAAAAGTCAAGTAGACCATCACCTATTTTTCTAAAATATGTTAGGGGCCAGATGTTTTGATAGTTGTATTGGGCAACAATATAATTAGCTCCAAGCAAAGATTAACTGTATATAGTCGCAAATCTGTAAACTTGTTTTTTTTCAGATGGTTCTCTACTTTTTCTTTTTCTTTTATTCATTTCCTTACTCTTTCATATAAATAAACATTTAATAAAATGCATTTATTTTATCAAATAGTAATTTATTTTGCACATACTTTAGTATTTAAGGAGTAACATCTGAGGAGCCACTTAATAATTAATAAAAATAATGAAGTGGCTCTTTTTCTTAAGCCAATCAAAGCAAACGGCCACAATTCCCATCACTACCAGACACTATGAGTAGGAGCTCAATTTAGGTCACCAAGATCAGAGTTTTTTACATTAGGAAACTACGGTGGCCCGGAAGTGTCAGAGCAAACAAATGCAAATTTTGCAAATTTTGTTTTGTAGCATTGTGGCTTTTGTTTGCTGTGACACTTCTGGGCCACCGTAGGAAACAGACTAAACTATGATTATGTAGATTACATACATTATTTACATACATCCTAGCTATTGAGAAAGGAGGCTGATACATAACGTCTTGGAAGTTATAAACCAGAATTAGCGGTTTGTACAAGCTATTTTTAGAAATGCACATGCTGTTGTGCAAAGAAATGCACCAAAACGCCTGAAAGCATCCATGTCCACTGCATGGTTTGCAATCATAATGTTCATATTGAAACAATGTGAGCAAAATGTGTCATTTCTAACAGAAATCAAATGAAATAAGATAATGCGGCAACTGTAAAACTCTTACATAAAATCAAACATTTGATGCAATGCTGTATTGCATAAATGTGGATTTGCTTGCAGTACAATATCGCTTTTTAATTCTACACCTAAAATCCCAGATACATTGAAATACAGTGCACCTTGTAGAAATACTGACAGAAATGCTGACAGAAACTTTCAACGCTAACATCTCAGAGCATGATTGTTTGCTTTATGGAACAATAATTCCTGCATGTACGAGTGTGGACCAGGAGCGAGTGTTTCTGAAGTATCAAGCCATCCCATCAACATCAGAAAAACAAGAATAGCTGCAGACAACACTGAAAGGTAGTCTGGGTAAAAGCCTTCAAGTTATGGAGCGGAGGTGTTGACCTGCATGACCCTTCCTTCTGCAGCAATGTTAGCTTTGGAGATAGAGCTATACCATAAAGAAAGCAAAGGAACCAGTGGAAAAAGGTAGGTGAAGTTGTTATAAAGGTATAAAGTCTGTGCTGAGAGGGCAAAGCTAGATGAATGGGGCCATGCATGTTAGACATTAATAAAGCTAGTTACTTCACTGAGCCACCTTCTTGGGAAACTAGAATGTGATGCCATAAATATATGGATTAAAGGAAAAAATTAATGCTGTTAGCCCACAATTTTTTAATAAAAGGTAAGACGTCTGAAATTAACATTTACCAAGTCTAAACGTCTCTCCCATGGTCATTTTATCATGATCACAGGTCCCTTGTTCTATTTTATGCTAAATATGCACAAAAACAAAAAGGGCTCAACAACTTCCTATGAGCAACATTGCTTTTAACAACTCGGCAAGCCCTCAAAGTTGTTTTGTGAATTTATGGCATTGTATTCTCACATTTCAATGTATTTTGTATAAAGAGGATCTGCAAGATTTCAAGTTTTTGTGATATAAAAAGGAAATCAGGGTTGATCATTTTGTGTTTTTACACTTTTAATGTGGTCAATTAATTAATTTGGTTTGATTTTCAGTGGAAATTTAGTTAAACCTGATTTATTGAAGGCTACAACAGACTTTGAGCACAGGTTCACCCTCCACCATGGCAACGATGACAATGTTACACAGCAACACTGGAAGGATGTAGTTCAAGGAATCAAGGAATCAAGGAATTTTATGTGTCATCACATCATATGTGATACACGAGGTGGGACGAAATTCTAATCCCACGGTCCAGTTTACACCCTGTTAGCAACTTTAAACAGCTAGAAAATAAGAATAATATAATAAATTATAAATAAATATAAGAGAAGAGTTTTCAGCATATGTGTGCGCTAGTATGGCTTAATCAAAGCCCTTACCCTAAAACCTACGGAGAATCTGTGTCACAACTTCAAAACTAATGTTCACAGATCCTCTCTATCCAACCTGAGAATGAGCTCATTAAATTAGTGACGTTTCAGTTTCTAGATGAGAACAGTTGGTTGAATTACTTCCCTAAAGGTTCTGCAGTTGTAGAGGGTTTTATTATTAGGAAAGCCTAATAGAAAGGCAAGAATATTGCATTAATCCGGCATAATTATGAAGGAGGGATACATGACAGTGAGATGCATCCTTGGCAAGTCATAATACAGGAGCTGAAGGCCACGAAGCAGGCAACATAGCTAAACTCATTAAAATAGCGCACAGACAGCCACATCAAAAGGAACAAGAATTAAGCACGCGTTTGACAAAACCATTAAAGCCATAAGGTTTTAGTGTGTTGCATTTCTATTTATTGTGATGTCTATGTTTCAAATTTTTAAATCATAAATAAAGAAAAATGCTATCTTATCAGTTTGTATTGTTCGTGGTTACGTCCAACAAACAGATCAGTCACCAAATTGTATCAGCGTTCCGACATGAATAAGGCTGCACACTACTATAAGACGTTTTGAAGTCCTCAGCGAATCATTACTTAGTGACTCATGATTCTTACCATATAACCCATTCACTTACTCAACGCTGCTACAGTGAGCTAAGTGAAAGGAACAGACTTGACATGTCACTGGAAAATGCTAAACCTGAGGGGTTATTAACTCATAAATTCCTGTTGACTACTTCGGGTAACGATTAGGGTAATGTCCAACGTACGACTTTAAATAGTGGTAAACTTACTGACTCAGTGGCTCTAAAACCTTTTCTAAATCCATTGGTGAGTGACTCCTTAACGCTGGAGTAAGTGAGAAGAATCATATTTCCTCTATCAATAATATGCACTCAGAGCCAAAACAAACTGTACTATTGTATAAATGTGTGTCTGCAGCCAATTGGGCTTTTGCTGTAAACAAGATAGATTTGTAAACTGAAATACGATTAGAATGAGATTTATTATGACCAAAATAGAGGGTTAAACAGTGGAGAAGGTCGTCGCTAGGTTGCAGTGAAGCACAAAAGTCGTGGGTTTGAATCCTGTCCTTGGGTCTCAACACTGAATCTGGGATCATAGTTATAGGCTAGGTTTAAGCATTATCTATCATTCTGAATATTGGAAATGTAAAAGTCGTTTTGTCTCTTTATCATCTAACTTATTAGGGAAAGTCATGTTTTTTTCCGTTTGTTTTTTTGTTGGTCTGTTTAGTCGTGCATCTTAACGGTATAGAATTATGAATGCTTGATGATAATGTAGTTGATGCTTGGTTTATGGTACGTAAATGCGCCTTCTGAGGCACTTGTAAAATATTTAAGAGCACCTCCTGTCACAGTCCAGGATGAGGAACCATGCAGTTACAAAGCCCAGCAGGTATCTTTAGCAACCGTCTGGGAGCTTCTTTGTTCACCCCAGACTCCAGACACGCTTGGACCTCACTGTGGGCTGCTGTCTATCCATCTTTATATTGTTTCTCCATATTAAAACTCTCACCATAAATCTTAAGCCTATCAGTCTGCATTTTGCTAAACCCCTATGAGAGTTGATGCAGTTAATTGCTTTATGATCATTTCACGCTGAAAGCTTTCAATCATTTAAGTTCTAACTCAGTATGAACGTCATGATTTCAAACATTTCACTAAGACATGTACAAGGTCTAAAACTTAACAGGCAGGGTTCAGCCGACTGAAAACTGGTTTTTAAACTGAATCAAACAGCCTTTAATGACTGATTCATTGGTACCACGATGGATTCATACCAACTGAAAGTGCCTTCATTCTCAGCATGATGGAACTTGAATCCACTTTGTTACTCAACTCCAACCAAAATGCTGGTAATGTTGCAACGTAATCACCAGCAGAACCAATAATCAGTGGAATTTTATATGTTCATGTTTTTATTTCCTTCCTGTAATCTTGAACTCTGCCTTCATTTCCAGGCTGAGATTCATTTAACTGACACTCCTCATTAAGCAGTACTTTTTTCTTCTCATTGTCTTCTCAACTTTATAGCTCTCCTTGAACTGTGTTTGACCTGTTTGGTCCTGAATGGTTTTAAAAAATAACTCCTACCAAAAACCCTCAATCCTGTAAAAAAATCTGTTTTCAGTTATCACTAGATCTACCCTTGACTCTTCACACCCTTAACTCACTGCTCTGTCTGACCCCTACTTAACCCCTATAATGACAGCTTGAGGGTATTCTGACAGGCTGCCTTCATGGGCTGAAGCTTTTCTCTTTAAATAAACAGACCATATGATACTGTGCCAATATATAGACAAGCCTGCAGTATCTCACTGAAACATCCATTAAGGATGAATTACCTACTTTAGCTACTTTAGCTGCTGTCAATGTTACAGAAATATATTTATGGATTTATGTAGCTGATTTCAATCCAACCCAAACAGTTACACAGAGGTGAGAAAGCCATGTTACAGTTCTATGAAAACATCAATGTGGCTCCTATAACCAGAGTTGGGTCAAGTAGCCAAGAAAGATTAGGACTACTTAAACTTATTTTCACTCAAGTAAAAGTACTGGTTGTAAATTGGCTAATTTATATTGGCACAGAGTTTTTTACAATGATGGCATCTGACAGACATTCTTCTTTTCACAATCTTCCAACATTGTACCATTGTAACAATGTTTTACCTGCAGGTGACAAGTTTGTGCTTAGACCTACTTATAGGAGAAATCCAAGTGGTAAAACAAACACATGGATTCTTTTTTATGCATTGATATGGCCTATAAATTTTAATGCCAGACAATGTTTTTGACTGAATATAATTTGGACACAAATAAAAAAAAGCCTTTACTGGAAATGCAGGGGGGTGCTCGTATGAAGGGCCAGGACCAAAAAGCAAACCTAATCAGAATTTGAACGCTTACAGTTAGGTGGTAAGCAATGTCGAAGGGGATGTGGACGGTTCTGACATGGACAGAAATAATATCTTGGGTCACATCTTTATCAGCCCAACATCATATTCATATTTTTATTATTAAAGTTATATATTATATATGTTATTATTTTTTTGTGACCTTCATTTAGATAACATTACACCTGGGTAAGCTAGTGAAGCCACCCTGTCAGATTCATTTCTGTGTGCATGCACTAAGGATACCACATCCTCCAAATCTGCCTGTTGTGAGTTTGCTAATGGGATGTGAGGATTAAACCCCGAAACCCAGAACAGTCGTTTCTGCTCAGTTGACAAACGCACACAAAATGATTTTGAACATGATGTGCAAAACCATTTCTGCTGCTAATCCTGATCAGGAACCATACCGAGACAAATGACATGCAGCTTGGAGCTCTTTGCCCTACAACAATAATAAAAGGTATTTAAGTGACATGGTTTTTTCATTGATTACTAACCTTTGGGCTTAAACTTGTTTTACAAGCTATCAGTTAATCAAATATAAAGGTACCAATTTTTTTTTTTTACTGACTAAAGTTTTCTTTAGTCACATTTTCTATCAGAAACAAACTTCTGCACAGAAAATCCGATGAGTTCGTCAATTCCAAAAAATGCATTGTTATTCAAATTTGGTTTTGATGATTGAGTAGGAAGCATTTTCCAATCAGGTTTATTAATTAATCCCAGGCCAACTAATAGTTATAGTTCTTTTGAACATTTAACCCTTAGCCTTCCTCATCCAACCTCTAAAAGAATTAAACCACTTCTGTTTGTTATTTTGTATCGTCCGCCAGGTCCTTACTCTGAATTTATAGATCAGATCTCAGATTTTTTATCTGATAT
>JAVLVB010000970.1:43615-60951 GCA_032876305.1 Orestias chungarensis
GGCTTAAAACCTTCCTGTTTGATAAAGTTTATAGTTAGGAAGAGGTAGAGAAGACAGCCTAATCCGGTTGGGGAGGAACTCAGTCTTGACAGACGGTTCTCCTTTGCTCTACCTTCTTCATGTCTCACTCTATAGGGTTAAGTTATTTAAGTTTTTCTATAGTTATGCTGCTATAGGCTTAGACTGCTGGAGGACAATCCGACCACTTCTCTCTCTGTTACTTTGTTTTTCTAATAATTCTCTTTTAGTTGCAGTTATTTCAAACGTTAACTATTCTACTTGTCTCACCAAATAAGTTGGTCTGGCCTTCTGGTAGCTGTGACACCTTCCTATACGGCACATCAATGATCCTCTCTGTGTGCTGATGTAGCAAAAGTGCAATCTGGTCAGGAAATCTGCTCTTTCCTTTGATAGGAAACTTTTGATCTGTTTATCTTGTGTTCATGACTGGAATGAAATCATTTTGTTGTAAAATGCCTTGAGAATAATAAACTGAATTGAAATTGAATTAATAGTTTTACTGCTATAAACAACATCAACTGGTGTCTAAGGTGTGAGGTCCTGACCACCAATAAGGACTTTCTTGGTAAAGGATGTTGGTCATGAATCCAGGATAGACCCGCAGTGAGTCAGGTTTCCTACAGTACAGTTAAATTTTTTTTGATACCAATAAGCCAAACGGTGACATTAAAGTTTTTGGCTTTTTACTTCTGAATGTTGTTCAAAAGAGTGCTTTTATATAAATCCAGCAGATTAATTACATTGGTTGCACGTTCTGGCTCCTAAACTGCATCTACGTAGCCTGGTTGTGTGTCAGTCCTACAGTTAGATAGATTTTAATTATTTCAACCATTTCTTTTTCTCATTCCCTCTTTGTGGATTTCAAACACTGACGAATTTAAAGTTCAACAGAAAGTAAGGCTGCTTTGTTCCATAATGTACACTGCTTCTCTGTTGCATCACCAGCTCAGTCTGTTGCCAAGTTGATCATTAATGTATTTATACTCCGCCAACCCTAAATGACCTTCTGTTTCTTCAAGATCTGCTAATGTACAATAATATCCTTCCTCTCGTTCATATTGAGTATACGTTTCTGTTCGCTTCCAATAACTGAGTTTTAAAGAATGAAAAGAAATGGTGAGAGTACAGTGCCCTGTGGTGCTTCTGAGATCCTGAACCTGTGTCCTCTGGAGTTTCTGACAAAATGCATCGGGATGAACTGCTACAAATGCACTGGAGAAATCAAAGATCTTGATCCTCACAGTGACTTCAACTCCAACTCCTGGAAAATAGGCGGGAGGTCTTGATATGCGCTTGTCTGCCCAACCGGGTGGGCCAACCAGAGTCTCTATAAAATTGGGATGTCAAAGCAACAAGCCTAATTATTACAGACAGATAGTTTGTAATAATTAAATGAAGAATAATTGAAAAAATTGTTAATTCAGCTTCACAGAAATACACACATCTTTTATTCTAAGTGTGATGTGGGTTTATTTTTGATTAGTCCAGATCATTTTCATTTTAGTTCAAATCCATTCAAATCACAAAGTAGCATATACATTTCTGCATTAAAGAGGTGAGATTAAATTTGGTACGTTTGGCGTTGACACGAATCCTGTTTGACAATGTTCCACTGTACGGTGTCACGAACCACAGCTTAGAAATTCACATGCTGAGAAAAGAACCTGACACTCCTGATACCAAAGTGAAGAGAAACAACCTGCTTATATATGTCAGGACTTGTTGAGAAATCACTTTTGGGCATAATTTTGAAATTAATCATTCATCTCTGTTTTCATTTTTAGGGAGGAGCAAAAAATAAATAAATGAAGGTGATAGAAGTTTTAAGAGCCGGATCTTTCAGGCATCTCCAGCCCTGACCTGTTCAGGCACGAAAGAAGTACATTGGCCCATCTTGTAGTGTTTGTGTAGCGTGTCAGAGGTTCCTGATAAGAAATAACAAACCTTTAATGACCATGTCTACAAAAATAGTGCTGACTAAACATTAACATAGTGTTGAAGGAGCAAGGGTTGCCTAGAAAGGCGGCCAAAGCAGGACAGGATGACTCACTCCTGCAGATGCAAAGTTAAAAGAGATTTTATTGAGATCTTATAAATGTTTTAAAGATTGTTCCCATAATCTTTCAAAGCTTTACAGAAGACAAAAAAGGCATTTGTGACAAACAATTGCAATGCTCTCTTAACATGTTCTGTACACTTACAATGTAATGATTAATTAAGGGTGATCTAGCAGGCGGGGCCGTGTGAGATATAGTTTTTTCTCTTCTTCCACTACCACAAGCCTTTTCTAGACAATCCGGTCCTGAAAAGTTATTCCTGCTTAATAAACCTGTCCCCAGTGAATTCTATTGAAATTCAATGTGACAGAATAAGCTTTTTATTCATCAACCTCTAAAAAATGTGCCATGTATTTATACCAAGTGCCCTTCATCAAATCAAATGCAATCGGTTATTTTCTAAGGTCACACATCTGTCAATATCCAATCACATCTCAAAGGGCTGTTCAATCTATCAGCTAAAGATGAAACCACACTGTAAGAAAAGTAAACCTCCCAAGAAATGACCGTCCAACTGAAGCGATGCACCCAAACAGGAGGGCAACAATCGGAGAAGTAGTTAAGAGACCCAATGGTAACTCTGGAAGAGGTCAGGTGAGATTTCAATTATTCATGTACTCCAAAGTCATGAAGCTTCATGGAGGAGGAGCAAAAAGAAGCCACACCATGTGTTTAACAAGTATCTCCCTGAATACGCTACTTCTACAGGGACTTGATGGTGTTTTAAGTGTTTTGCACTAATTAAAATTAGGCATGTCCATCACATACAATCTCAACAAAAACCCTTGAGGTTAATAGTTAAAATATATTTTTTTTTTATATAGATAAATGAGGCTCTGACAAAACTTGAAGCTTTGAACATTGGCATTTTGTAGGTTAAACATATCAAAATGGGTTATTAAACAGATATAAATGGGTTATTTAACAGATCAATAAATGGGTTTTTAAACAGATCAAATTGGGTTATTTAACAGTATGTTTCACAACTGTTAAATAACCCAGCCTTTATCATATCAACTTCATTGCCCAAGTTACCTTCCCATAAAAACAGAACTGTTCTCAACAAAACACAGATTTTAGTTGTTTTGAAAATCTACATTATATATTTGCATGTTCGTAAAACTCTTGGAAAAGGGATTTATATTACTGTATAAATACAGCATGCATCCATAAACAATAACTGATGCGTAACTATTTGGCTTATATTTTCCTCGTTTGCATTCCATGCCCTGACTTAGTCATTTTGAGCAAAATTTCTGCTTTTAGTAATTATTGCCTTCAGTGGATATTAATAGTTGTTCATTAGCTAAACGGAAACCTATGGAGGAACATCAAAAACACCAGATCCCCCGATTTTACAGTGAAACGCAATACTGGCCGTTACAAATAGATTGATTTAAAAAACTGTAAGCATAACATCTGCTGGCAAAGGCTGCTAAAAAAAATAAAACAATTGTCCACGATTAATATCCATTGCTGTGCACATTGAACATTGTAATTTAAAATTGTCTCAAAAACAGAAACAAATCGCAAACAGACTCCTTTGTTAAACATAAACAGAAGCAGGGATTTGATGTTCAACTGATTTGGGTGAAAAAGACAAAGAAAAAAGATAAAGATAACTCCCATGTGTTTATTTATAGCAGTTATCGACAAAATAATTTATTATTCGAAGTCAATCAGCGGGAAACAAGAATGCAACGAGAACCCTTCGGGTTTAAAGATCTGCTGCAGTAAAATGTCTCAGACTCCACTGCGAGCAAGACTCTGATCTGCTTGTTTAACAACTTGCAGCTCATGTCCAAAGTGAGTCCCTTTATTAGAGTTATGTCTTGGCTTCTGCCTATCACAGTAGGAATTTGATCTAATATAGCAGAGCAGAAACCCCCCCACAGACACACACACACACACACACACACACACACACACCCTCCCCAAATCTTTACTCCTCCTGTCAGGAGTGCTAGAGAGTCAGAGCACACTTCCAAATGAACCTAAAACATGAAGCAAGGCTGCTCGCCAGATGGCAAATTTACTAGAACAATTGATGTCAGGAAAAAATGTCCAGGCAAGAAAATGTTAGTTCTTATTCTAAGCTTTTTTTACAAAACCTTGGCTTTGCTTTTTTTTTTTTTTTGTCTTGTCAGGTGCAAGCTGCCAAAACAAGTTCAGATATGAAGGAGGTGCTCTAAGGGGGGGTTTCCCAAAAAGATTAGGAGAGTCTACACAAAATAACAAATAATTAAAGCCCAAGTGGCTGAAAAGACTGTTGATGTTTGCTGACTTATGAAAAACAAAACGCTAAATGATTTTATATGATAAAGTATAAAGTGTAAATAGGTTTTAATTGATGCTTAACACAAAAATCTTGGTTCAGGACAAGCAGCTGTTTTCTCCTTCATACTCACCCTAAACACTTGGTGTTTAAATAAACAGAGAACAATGTTCTACTGTTCAGACATACAGTGGCTTTTCCAAAATGTTCACACCCTTAAAACTTGTAACATTTATTAACATTAAGACCAAAAAAATGAATGCGACTAAACTGTTTTTAAGTAAAGTGAAACATTTACATTCAGCCATATCCAGTTGATGTCCAGCTTTCCTACCCATGCTGAGGACGTCGATCTGCAACTGTTGTTTTACTTTTTGACAGATTTCTAAGTTTCACGACTTATTTTTCTGTCAGGCCTTTGAACTGCAAGTCCAACACAAGTCTTATTATTTTCTGCACCTAAATTATGTAAAATGTTTTTAATCACTCATTATTTGTTTTTGTTTCTTTAAAGGGAGAATGATGTGTAAAAAAATATTATGTAAAAGGGAACAAATCAGTTTTACTTCTGCTGCCTTCATTTCAAAGAAATGCTTATATAAATATGTTAGATGTTTTTAATTAATATCTATAATAATATTTAACAATAACATTTATTTATATATGTGAATGTGAACATGTTTAAAATTTATAATTGTTTAAAATTCATTTCAAAAATAATCTAAAGTAATTAAAGATTTCTTCTTTTTGGTGTGTGTTTTTTTTTCTGTGTTTTGTATGCATGTATTTCTTATTTCACATAACACCTTTGACTGATGTTTTATGCTTTAAAGTATAAGGAGCCTGAGCTCAAATCCCCACATAACTGTGAGATAGTCTGCAGCTACACTGTGTGTCTTTCTTGCATGGGAGCAAAAAAGCAGAACAAGTTGGTGAAATTTTGATTCTATTCTTTTAAAATCCGGATGAGTTGGTGTGTTAATGCATGACCAGTGTTTCTGTCAATGCTGCTTAAAAGAGACTGTTCTTATCCGGCCTTGCAGCTGCCAGATAAGAACAGGAAGTGCCCTCGTATGTGCTAAAATGGGGTGGTAATAATATATGTAGGCACATCTCCAACCAAAAGCATCCACGCTGATCCGTTTTTTTAATGCTTTTGTCATTATACAATCACATTCATTTATTATATTGTGATTTCATTCAAACGTCAAAAACAAAGTACATTTTAATTATAAAGTGAAAGTTTTTCTGTAGTTGCTGTTTAATCTACAAGGGCTTTCCTGTTCTCTTTCAGCCTTTCATATCTAGACCGCAAAGTTGTACCTTTTCTTCCCTGTAAGGTATGTCAATGTCAGAGCAACAGCAAATATTAGGTAATTCAGCAGATTATTAACTGGATTTATGGTTAAACTTTTATTTAAAATGTTCCTATAAAATAGTATCCAATATTTCTTACTTAGTAAGATCAGAAAGTGAAACTCATATGTTCTCAGGATTCAGAGTGAAATATTTTTAAAGCAGCACTAAGTAACTTTTTGACCTTCATAAAATTTTTGTCATACATTTTGTGATCATACCTCGAGTTACAGCTCGTTGAACGACGCCCCTGTCATGGCCCGAGGAGATCCATATCACATGAATCGGTAATAAGAAACTTTGAGGAGGGTGGCAGGAACCCTGCCACAAAAAAAACAACTTCAAATGTGCCGACTGCTTTACGGCGTACGTCACTTCCCCCGTTTCTTGTCTATTCATTTGTTACTTCAAGGCTGGACTATTGTAACTCTTTATTAGCAGGAAGTTCACAAAATGCAATTAAAAGTCTTCAGTTGGTTCATAACACTGCAGCAAGAGTTCTGATGAAACTTAAAAAGAGAGATCATATCTTATCTTATTTTAGCTTCCCTTGATTGGCTCCCTGTCAAATTCATCTCTCCATAGTAGCCACACCTGGGCTGGCGTTCTGTTAGCTGAGACAGCTTCTTGATGAGAACATGGGCTGAGATGCTTCCAGTGATGTTCTACAACTGCTGCTATAAACTCTTTTATTTCAGTATCCTGTGCATCTAATTTAGTTTTCTGTCTTTTCAAACCTCCAGTCGGTCGTGGCAGATGGCTGCTTGTACTGAGCCTGGTTCTGCTGGAGGTTTCTTCCTGTTAAAGGGGAGTTTTTCCTCTCCACTGTCGCTACATGCATTCTCAGTATGAGGGATTGCTGTAAAGACAATGACAACACAAGCCATTGTTTCTGTCTGCTGATTCCACAGGAATGAATGCTGCAAGTCAACGACTCCCTGAATCTGCTGGGGTTCCTTAGATTGGAAACTTTTTCAAACTTTTGTTTGTTAATGATGTATTTATGATTTTAATTGTTTTTCTTGGGAAATGCCTTGAGACGACATCTCAAATTGGTGCTATAGAAATAAACAGATTCTTGATTCCTGATGACATTGTTTCACTATAATTAGATTCATCACCTCATCGCTATTCGTCCTTCACAGAGACCTCAAGGTTCCAGTGTATGGGGAAAAAGTGCGAAGGCCCAGAACCTACCTTGCATGTAGGTTCAGAGTAAATGTTCATAAGTCATTGCTGACCTGGGGTGCCGCGTTAGCTGGTTATGATCAATGCAGCCAAGGCAAGGCAAGTTTATTTGTAAAGCACATTTTCGTGTACAAGACAATTCAAAGTGCTTTATCATCTATCGTGGGAGATGATTTAGAGCACTTCACGCTTTACTCTACTGGCCAGGTTTATTCAAAAGCAACTGTCATTTTCTGACAGGTATCCACCCAAACTAACAAAGACACTAAAAGCGGATTTTTAGTGACAATTGAGTCAAGAGGAAGATAAGAGACACCAGAGGCAAAAAGGCAGCCTTCAAACTTCACAGTTATCCACTGCCTGCGACTGAACTGTCACAAAATATCCCAATTAAGCTAATATGTGTTTTTGGATGTAATAGGACAAAACTATGGAAGTTTCAGAACTTACAAAGTCACTCTTACTTGATTTTTTTTCAATATCATAATTGTTTACTGACATAAAATAAATAAATAAAAAATTCAAGACTACAGACTAAAGGGTAAAAATTATTCTATCTTTCTCCAGGAACTATAAATATGGACTAAACTGTAATTTACCTTGGGTTTTTTTATTTATATTTTACCTACTCCTTATGAAGAGATGGAGAAACTACTTAACCTCAAAGACATTTACACTATTGTCTCAAAACTTTAACACTTCTAGAACTTCGTCCATTGCAGAGATGAGAGTAGATTCGGATTAGTGCAGTACCTTTCATGTCCACAAGTACTGGATAGTGATTGGGACACAATGAACTCCTCTGGAGGACTGGCTGTTGATTCATATCTGATGTCAGCTGTCTGGCATTAAAGGTTTAGCCTAAACTTGAGCCATGAACAGAATCACATTGAAATGGCCTAGTCAAAATGTAGACCTGTGTCGGACTGAAATACTGTTGTGGACCCATAACCCAGCTGCACTCTCTATTATTGTGACAAAATGTCAAAAAGCAAATTCCCCTGAAAGGAGTTAATATCAACTGCATTTAATTATTAATTCTAGCATCAGATCAACTGCATAGATCTGAAATTAACCACAGTCTGGCTAATGCTTAAACCAAAGACTTGGGTTTGAAACAGTGAAGCAGGGAAACATCTGCGTGCTCTTCAAGGTTCACTGACCATCAACGACAAAAAACCACAAGCAGAAACTCTGACACGTCTGCATGTTTCACTACCTAAAGGAATAATGCTCTGGATTGAAGCATTTCAAGTTGTCATCCTGTGCTAATTTTAGATGCAGTTACTGACATAAGTTTGGTCAGTGGCTGACAGCCGAGACATATTCTCTGCAGCTTTTATTCCATGCTTCACGAGGACAAGAGCGGCCCGCCACAGTTTCAACGTAGTACAAAACAGCTCAGACTAAATGCTGCACTTTCAGATGTGTGATTCTGGAAATAAACTAGCTTCTCTGAAAATTGTTCAAAATACCAAGCAGCAACTCGTTAAGCAGAGAAAACGACTCAAATGAAAAAGCTCAGACTTACATAATCACAGCCCAGGCATCTTCGATGAGTCCCCACCTACATCTTTAGCTAACTAGACACGATGTGCTGCTGCAGTTTGAATGTGTGCAGTGGGTGATGCAAAGCATTGTTTTATCCAGATAGCTGATGCAAAAAGGTTTCATAAAACAGCAGAGAGCTCAGCTTTGCAACGCTGTAATCTTGTTTCCTATCACAGAACATGGTTCTTACTTTTAGGATTTGATCCAGATACAATCAAGACAGGAAATCAGAAAAAAAAGAATAATAAAAAATAAAGGATCGATAAGACAAGTGACAGAAGCAGCTATGAGTTAAGAAACAGTTTACATGGAGCTCCGTTACAGCACTGATCCTATGTGAGCTGTCTTCTTTTCACTTTAAGCTGCTCCATTTATACACAAAACACTCATACAAAGTGGTGGATTTAAGGAAGCTTACATATGCTTATCCATTCTGTATGACTTAAGCCAACTGACTCGCTTGCATGTATAAATGTATATAAATTATTGGGATACTAATTGTATTTGTGTAAAGTTTATAAAATCCATCTTTGCAGATGGGTCAGACACAATCTTCTGTCAGAGAAAATAGGTACAAAGTGAAGAGAAACCGCCTGAGGCCCAAGGCTGAGGGCACATCTTCAGCTTGTCAAGGTTTGACATGCTGTCATTATGTCTAATTATGTTAATATTGAAGGACTAATTCTGATGTTCAATTTCCTCTGTGGCTCCTTGAGAACAGATCAAAAATCACAATGGTTTTTGGTTTTTCTTTTCATTTGTAAAATTTTAATTCAATGTTTGATGTTGTGTTTAAATTTTTAAACGTTTGATTTTTATTTAATTTAATGGAGTTCATTGTAGCGCAGATCATGTTTTGTTGATTGCACAATCTCAAGTAATATTGCTATGTGGAGTAGCACATAGTCCCAATTCTTCATCATTCATTGAAATAGAAAAGACAACCCAAAATGTCATTTATATACAGTAGATCTATGTTGAGTTTGAATATTCCGGGAATGACAAGAATCAACTACTCATTATCAAAGGATCTACAGCCTGATAAAAGAGGAACAGGTAAAAAAATAGTAAACTGTAGGAAACAAGACAGGTTTAGAACTACAGTTTGATTATCACCAAGCATAGCAATCAAGCAAAGTGAACCAGTGAAAACGAGATCAGAATTCTACTGGTGAGATAATACAAATAAAGTTAAACACTTACTATACAGAAAACTATACTTGTACCATCTCAGCCCCCACATATAAATCCCATAAAATCTCAAATTCAAATGATTTAATGTTGGTTCTGACCCTGACCTCTGGCCATTGGTGCAATTTGATCATGTCAGTTTCTCCTAGGAATTGAAATGGAATGTTTTATATCTGAATGTGAATCATTCATTTTGAGCCTGAATTGATCATTTTGAATAATTGCTTTTAAAATCTGAATCTGAAAAGACTAATCTGAAATTGAATCTGTTGGTTTGAACGTGCATGACAATAGAATCAAAACTGTATTTAATTTCAGTTTTTCTGGCGTCAGGCAAAACTAGTCGAACGCAGATGGCAACAGTTCGCTTTTACGTCAGCAACGTGTTTACGTCAGTGTTGCCAGATTGGGCAGCAGCGGCAGCTAGTGACAGCTCAATGTTTTATCTCATTACAAGTAATTATTGGAAATACGACCTGACCATGGGTGTGTTGGCCAGCTAGCGTACCGGGACAAACACCGGTGGGACGATGCAATCATTTCCAGCCCCCGGCGGCCGGTGTCGTGCCAAAAAGTGATCGTCTGCCACCATCTGATTGTCGTTCACGGGAGCGCACACAGCAGGCCGATGAGTGGCAGCTGCCCTGACTTACATGAAGACATACATGACACTTCTTGTCATACATGTGGTCTTAATTTAATTTATTTGTCTTACAAAACTGAGCGTTGGGCCGCTGGCCACTAGACATCCCTCCAGCAGGTGTTTCCTCCAGGTAAAGAAAACGTAAACGCGAACTGTTGCCATCTGCGTTCGACTAGTTTTGCCCGACGCCAGAAAAACTGAATCTGAATGGAGGGAAACTGAACAGTGAGAAGGAATTAAGGAGCTGAATTTTCCTACAAAATTAAATACAGTTTTGATTTTATTGTCATACACATTCAAACCAACAGATTCAATTTCAGATTAGTTTAGTAAGTTTCAGATTTTAAAAGCAATTATTCAAAATGATCAATTCAGGTTAAAAATGAATAATTCACATTCAGATATAAAAAAATAAATTTCAATTCCTAGTGGGACAAAATTTATCCCATAGTCCACATTTTTCCATGTTGAATGTCACTCTGATGTCCCGGGTCCAAGTGATATGTGTCAGTGAGTATAAGGTTTTTCTCACTCTAGGCAAACAGCTTGATACAATCCATTTAGAGTAGGTTGCTTATAGTCTTTACTCATTGCTAGTCTCGTTGTCACATGGCTGAGAGATTTTACTCCAATGAAGAACAGCAGAAGGGACAGATAATTGTCTTGGTAAATTCGACATGTGTGGCATTGAGTTGGAGGCTTTTTAAAACCAATCAAGGCTTGTTCACAGGACTGGTGGGTATTCTGTCAAACAGCAGCTGATTTCTGGCTGGTGAGAAATCACGCCCTCATCTCTGACAGACTGCTTGTGCGCTCTGCTCAGTTTAGCAGAGTTTATGGCGTGTCTGAGCGGTTCCTCAGGTGCATCTGAGCGCAAACAGTTAAAATTATTGTTCCTGTGATCTGAGCTCTCACATGAGTATGGCTGTGCACTCAACTTGGTGGCACAAAAGTCACACCATAAATTGACGAGGGGGAACCCGACATGTTTGATGGCAAATTTGCCCAGCTGTTCACTTCAGACACAGAAGAGGAGGACTTTGATGGATTTGTGGGAGAAGATTGAAAAGAAGATATTGTGAAAAATATTGTGAGCGTATTATTAAACAGTAGAATAAAGTTAAACTAAACCCAATGTTTTGTTGACTGTATGCTTTAGCATGCATCTAATTTTACAGTGCGCCTTATTTCCAAAATCCTTTAATAAAAACAACTACCTGTTTTTTGTATATCTTTGAACAAAATATGTTTGCTTTTATCTTTTATTATTACATTGTTGATAATATAGAGTTAAGAGGGAGTTAAGAGGGCAAAAGCTGCATATGCTCAGAAAATCCAGGGACACTTTTCCTCCTAGGATCCACAGAGCATGTGGAAGGGCATCAAGTGCATTACAGACTGCACAATGCCCCAAAGACCCCTGCCTGCCTGAGGCTCTCAACCAATTCTACGCCCGGTTTGAGAACCCTGACAACCCCCCCCCAGCACCAGAATCACGACTTCAGAAGAAGAGCCCATCAGTGTGACTCCAGCAGAAGTAAGGAGGACGCTTAGGAGGATCAACCCCCGGAAAGCTGCAGGCCCAGAAAACATCCCCGGACGGGTGCTGAGAGAGTGCGCGGACCAGCTCTCAGACGTGCTGGCGGACATCTTCAACGCCTCCCTCATCCAGGCAGCTGTCCCCACCTGCATGAAGACCGCCACAATCATCCCGGTCCCCAAGAGTTCCGCAGTGACAGGTCTGAATGACTATCGGCCAGTAGCCCTCACACCGATAGTCACAAAGTGCCTCGAGAGACTGGTTCAGACCCACATCAAAGCCACCATCAATGTCACTGTTGATCCACACCAGTATGCATATAGGGAAAATCAATCCACAGAGGACGCCATCTCCTCCGTGGTCCACACTGCCCTCACCCACCTGGAGCAGAAGGATTCATACGTCCGTATGCTGTTTGTGGACTTCACATCTGCCTTCAACACCATGTTTCCTCAGACTCTGATTAACAAACTCTCCTCGCTTGGACTGAGCTCTTCCCTCTGCAACTGGGTCCTGGACTTCCTGACCAACAGGCCGCAGTCTGTGAGGATTCACAACATCTCCTCCCCCACCATCACCCTCAGCACTGGCTCCCCTAAGGGCTGTGTGCTGAGCCCCCTCCTGTTCACATTGCTCACATATGACTGCTCTCCTATCCATCCAGGCTGTCATATCGTGAAGTTTGCAGACGACAGAGCAGTGGTTGGATGCATCACAAACAGGGAGGAGTCCAGCTACAGGCAGGAGGTGGAACACCTGGAGGGTTGGTGCAGAGAGAACAACCTCTGCATTAATGTACAGAAAACCAAGGAGATGATTGTGGACTTCATAAGGGGCAAGCATGCCCACCTACCCCTGCACATGGGGGGATCTGCAGTGGAAGTGGTCAACAGCTACAGGTACTTGGGTGTTCACCTGAGTGACAACCTCACCTGGAGCAACAACACTACCATTCTGGTCAGGAAGGCGCACCAGCGGCTCTACTTCCTCAGGAGGTTGAGAAGAGCTGGACTCGGGAGCTCAGTTCTCACCTCCTTCTACAGATGTGTGGTGGAGAGCGTCTTGTGCTCCAGCATCAACGTGTGGCATGGAAGCTGCTCTGCTGCAGACAGGAAAGCTCTGCAGAGAGTGGTGAAGGCTGCACAGAGAACTGCTGGAGTCAGCCTCCCCAGCACCACAGACATTTACACCTCCAGATGCAGGAAGAGGGCCTCCGGCATCATGAAGGACCCCACACACCCAGCACACTCACTTTTTGTCCCGCTTCCCTCAGGCAGGAGGCTGTGGAGCATCAAGTGTAAAACCACACAGCTTCATTACTGAAGCTGTGAGACTCTCAAACACACGCAAGGACAGTTAGAAATGAAAAACCCTTTCTCATTTACCCGGCACTGTTCACTTTAATATCACACTTTAAAATGTCACTTTAAAATGTCAATTAATATGTAACTTGCACTCCGAATTTTCATTGCTGCTATGTCCGAAGTCCCATATTGTAGATTCTGTGTTCAATCCTATTCTCGCAGAGGTCTTATAATTTATTAAAGTATTTAAAATTGCTATCAGGGTGTAAACTGGACGGGGGGATTAGAATTTCGTCCCACCTCATGTACCACATGTGATGTGATGACAAATAAAATTCCTTGATTCCTTGATTCCTTGACATACGTCTTGCCGATGAAAACAAGCCTTTTGTCTAACTCGGGTTCATGTCTTTGTTCACTGCCTCCTCTTAAATACATTTATCAAGGCTGTTGATTGGTGTAGCTGCAGTAAAATATAAATTTCATTTAAAGATACAACACACCTGCTAAAAAACAAATTAAAAGGAAAAAAATGCATCAAGTTAAAGCCTTAAAACTGATGCTTCTACACGCTTATGGTCAAGATATTACATGAGCATCTCTAATGTTAGCCCCAGGCTGACAACAGTCTGACTTAGATCTAACTCCTATCAGGCTATATATGGTCCTAGTGATTCTGTTTATTGTTTCTTCTGGACCTCCTTCGGGTTTGTGTGACATTAACTCAATATATTATTGGAAAACCACAACTTATGTCCTTTCTGTCTGCTGTAGGCATTAAACCTAAGTCTGTACATCGAGCTCTCTCTCGGCACCTGCTCATCCTTGTCATTTGAGTCAATTGGTGACAGTTGGCGGTACACCATGGACAAAACTAGCCTCTGAGAAATGTTTTCTGAATTGCAGCACTTAGCCTCAGACTTTCTAGAAAAAATAAAGGATCAGGTAAAACTCAATAAGTGGATTTTTTTTGTCACCTTTGCCCACCCGAATGTTCCAAACATTTAGGAAGCTGAAGGAGGTTTTTACCATGAAAGAGAACTTGCTTAATGAGGCAGAAAAAGATTTGACTTGTACTTCATGTAATAAACATTCCCTGAGGTGGCATATCGTTTAACATGCGATCCTGTTACCGCAGTAACCTCAGATACTCTCTTTACATTGATTGTTCTGATTGTTGTTACTCCTAATGATTGGTTAAACTAACTCACAGAGCTCAGGCAGACATAGACAAAGATCTTCCTGGTGTTCCGGATTTCAAAAATGAAAGAAAAAGTTTTGACGATTTTTTTAAAGTTTCTTCAAATTCAAAGTTTACATTCACTGAAAAGTATTGACTTTTGTTTTCTTTAAGCCACATTGCCGCTAGTTAAGCCCTGTTTTCGTAATTGTTGTCCGTTCAGAAGTTTCTGAAACTTATTCATATATTTCCTCAATATGCCATTAGCTAGTTGCTAATGCGGCAATATATTCACAAATCAAGGAGCTTTTTACCAGTTGGGATCGTTTCTGAGACTCATTAGCTTCTCAAATGTTCCTGTACGGATGGTCATTGTGGCCAAGCTTTCATTTTTGTTCCATCCATATTCAGGAAATGTATAATCTAGCGTTTTATTTTGCTTTCAGAGTACTGGATTGGTACTTTGTCAAAAGACCTTCAGGGCTGTTGGTACTCTCACATGTTCCAGCAAGAACTTTCACAAGATCTCCAGCCGTTGCTTGAAGGCTAAGATGTTCATCTTCTACCAACTCATTATCTGTGGTACACAGAGACTGTCTCCATCCTAATTCCTGCATTACCCCAAGGTGATACCCACAGAGATCCAGAAATTTTGTTTAAGAGTAAGAATAGGACAGACTTGTGGGGGGTCCACAGTTTTTTATCGAATGCGTCTGCTAATTCTTTCACACAACTAAGCAGGATTGTTGCTTTAAATGTATCCACAGGCATGCCAACATTCAAATAAAATCTTGTGACTTAATCAATCAGAAGATTAAAAAAGCCCTGACATCATTATGAGTTTCCAAAGATCACTTAAAGCATTCCACGTGCAAACAGGAAAACCATTTAGTCAGACCAACACTGTGCACAGTTGCACCTGTATCTTGAAGTTATTTTCACCAAATATCATTAGGAAAGCTCGACCTTTGACCTTTCTCTTCCTCAGAGGATGACCAGCTTTGAACTGAACTGCCCCTTTAAGTCAGATCCCCTCAATGCCCAGTCTGTTCATGTCTATGTGACAGCTTGACTGTGTTAATTTACTGCCCCATCAGCGGATCGTGGAAATTGAATGATGGCACGCAGGGGCAATAACTGCAGCTGAAGGGGTGGAAACACCCTGAAACTGTGGGGGTAGTTTCATGTATGAGCATGTGTGTTGCTGAGAATCTGGGGAACAGATTCACACATGCATTCATGAAAATGCTTCTTTCCTGTCTAAATTAAAAACATGGCTCCCTGCTACACTCACACAGACAGATGAGCGAGTTAGGGTGGAGGTAAGCTGCAGTGTGTTGCATTAAAGATCTTCAACATGCAGCCTGAGGAAACCGAACCATCAAACCAGTGACTTTCTGTGTTTCAGCAGCTCTCCCGCTCTGAGATCCTGCCTCCTCCGAGCGGCGGCCTCATGCCTGATCTGTTCAGCCTGTATCTACATGCAGAGACGTCAAGGTTCTGAAACGAGCCTGGACCTGCAGAGCAAACAAACCTTTGTCCAGGCTGTCGCTGTCTCACTTTCTCCTCATTCTCTCACTCAGGCTCGTTTATTGGCAGCGACTGCACACATCTGCATGTTACAGAGGCTGAGAGTAGCGCTGGTTGCCTGGCCGGCCCTTCAGTCGTGTATCTGAGCATGCACTGTCAAAGGGGTTCAAACGGACTCACAACCATGCAGGCGAGAAGCAGAAAACAGCTGCTGGGGAAAGAGGATTAAGGGAGTGAAAAGGAGGCGAAGGGTTATCTTCCATCAAAAGCAAAGTTCACAGGTTCATGACCGCACATCGTGGACAGCAGTCAAAGTAATTATCAGATGGAACACAATGGGTCTGTAAATGTGTTATCTCCAAGCAAATGGGGTGTGTAATGTCAAACCTACTGTATTAATGCAATAGTTTATTTTGCCAGTGGGTCAGACTTACGCTGATCCAAATTAAAAAAATTAACTAATTGTATTGCTTTCTATCAACGTTCCAAAGGTATTCAGAGGTTTCCAGTATCTCCCGTCTTTAGATGACGCTGCTTAGAGAACAACATGGAAGCTCTGAGCCCAAAACACCTCAGATCCAAATTTAGGGCGCTTATCCTGCAGGGAAGTGAGTTTGTTCTCCAGTCCAAAGGCTTTCCAGCCTCTGGCAGGTTTTCTTCCTGTGTTGTCCTATATTCAGTTTTATTAATATTTTTAGAAAGTCTAATAAACAAAAACATTTTCACGCCCAACTTTTAGCAGCTAGATTGCACTTTGTGGTTATAAAGTTGTCACATTTGGAACAACTTATTGATTTTCTAAAAATCGTTAGCAAGGCCCTGTAATCTTAAGGGCCTATCTTCCAAAACGGGACTACGTACATTCAGGAAATGATTGAACTTCCCTTTTCAGTTTTTGGAGCAGACACACATGTAGCTTTGCCAGGTGTTTTGTTTGGTTTTGTTTTTTTTACAGTTTATCTTAGTTAAACATCAGCCCAGCGCAGAACTGTCTCCACCTTCCAGTCACTTCCATGCATGGGACACAAAAACAGGTTGTCTACTTACTTACTCTGCTCCATGCTTGCAGGCAAGGAGAAAACTGAACGAGGAAAAGTGACTTTTAATAACAAGGCAACAGCTACTGTTAAGGTGAGCAAGTTTCCCTCACTGACGGAGTCACGCCCATGAGTTATTCACAGAACAACTCTTAGAAGTTAGAAGTAGTTTAAGAAGTAAGTTTAAGGACATCCATTTTCTTCAATTCATTTGCTGGAACTAAAAAGCTGCAAAAAATTCATTATTGTTCATAACCAAATGCACTCAGCTGATTGTGCAAGGACCCATTATTTCACTCAAACATGCACAAACTATACAGGTACTTTGGCACTAGAATTAGTGAAAGAGAAGATGCATGTTAAACAGTAACTATCTGCAAATCGCAAAACTTTTTTTTAAAGCAGAATCTAAGCTAAAGAATCAAATAAATCATTTCTGAGCATGTTTTGCCATGAGCAGCAG
>JAVLVB010000971.1:0-13444 GCA_032876305.1 Orestias chungarensis
CATTAGAGAGTTATTGCTGCTGCTCAGACCTTTATCAGGTGACAGGCTAATACTGGGCTAGCATAAAGCTAATTTTCTCCTGTTAAATAAAGCTTTAAAGTCGTAAATGTGAACACAGACCTGCTCTCTTCAACACAACAAAGCGACCCATGGAAAACGTCTAAGATCAACTGGATGTTAGACTAACTGGTACCGACGTAAGAACACAGAGGACGTTCCCAGGACCCCGAGCTGCCTAGCCTTCTGCCTGATCAAAATAATAATAATTAGGACATAATAATGAAAAAGAGATCAGCAAAGCTCCTGTAAGACCTCGATGGTAAATTTATAAAGCTGTCTAAAACACATTGACAGTTGATTCATTCAGTTCTGTTATAAAATAGAAAATGAATAAGTAAACAGTAAAGAAGAGACGTCCGCCTGCCCGAGTGTTTTTGTTTTAATTAATAAATCAATTTAATGTGCTCATTTGTACTGTTAAAAGATCCAACAACAAATACTTCTGTCAGGATGGCTGATATATTTTATTTTTGAACAAATTAGTCTGATTTGGTGTTGCTGCACATTGGGATGGGATGGATGAGTAGCAAGTTTACTATCCATATGTGCATACACAAAATGTGTAGAGTATGGGGGGCACAAAAGGGACAAGAATAGTAGCAGTGGCGGCTGGTCGGCCAACAGATTTCCCTTTCTAATCTAGCACATGCATTCAGTTGAACGATGGGAAAATGACCATAGCTCCACGTCAATGATCTAATTACTGAACACTCTCTCTCTGTCTCTGTCTTTTTCTCTGTCTAGGTTTTATGATAAAATAATTTAGCTTGTCTTTGTTTTTAAGAGTCAAAATTTTCAATAACCCTGGTGTTGGAATAAGGAGTGTCTTTTGTCACATCGTTCTCCACTGGGAGCATAGCCATCTTGTGACATCTTATTCCTAAGGAAGGGTTTTTTGTAAGGAAGGTTTTCTTTACCTCTCAGACGCTGATGTTGTCATAGATATTGAAATGATGATTTTGGGAAGACTTACAATTTCAGTGAATATTTCTCCAAGGTTGTCCATCAAAATGTGTTAGAGAGGCAGCGCACCTTTAGAACTTCAGAGGTCACCCTCATAGATCAGGGTTCTGTTTTGGGTCTGCAGCTGCCACAGCTGCTGGTGGTTGGGCTGCTGGCTGCTGTTGGCGACTGAACTGTGGCTACTCTGATCAGAAGGAATACTTATGCTTTTGTTGGCTGGGGGCAGCCTCACTGCCACTGCTTGGGTTGTGGGTGGGGAAGGTGTGGGTTGTTAACAACTGGCTGCCCATAACTTTATAAAAAGAGCAAATGTTAAAAATCTGATCCAGATCAACAAACTTTGGTTGTATCATTGTTTTGACGTGTTTGCCTTTGCCTTGCCTGACCACAGAGGTTTCTGTATTCTTCACATCAACCCTGTTTCTGCCTTCTGATCGTCTCCAATCGTTGGTTTTCTACCTAAATATTTTCTATTGGTTTTGAGCCTAATCCTGTCCCTTGACCCACAAGTTTTGATCTCCCCCGTGGATCTCAAGCACAGTAAGGGCTCGTTAGATCTGCTGTCTCAGATGCTGCAAGTGGCTGTCAAAGCGAGTCCCTCCTACTGTGACGTTAAAGATGCGCTAACAGAGCTCTACAGATGAACCAAAATTCCGGTTACCCAGCTAATCACGGATCCTGAGAAGGTTAGTGGTTTTCTCCTCTGTTGATCAATCCTCCAGAAGATCAATTACAGCCACGGACTCCCTCCCTCTCAGTGGTTCCTGAACCTGCTGCCAATCAGCTTCTGGTCCGTGTTGCAGAATTTTCAAAATAAAACCATTAAACCTTTCTCGTCCTGCCTGGTTGAGTTTTGGGTCCTCCGTTTTATTACACTTTGATTGCTACCCTCATTTCATGTATGGTTAATCTGTCTTTAGTAAATGGATTAAACTACAGGTGTCATGGTTTGAACTAGCTTTACTGACCCACAATAGGAAAGCATCTCAGGAGACCACAGTTCAGATAAAAGGGGGTTTATAGTAATGATAGTATTTACATAGATGGTGTGTAATGTGAATGTGTTTAGTCTGCAAGGAGGAACTTCAGAGGACTGGCACGTAGGAATCTGTGACGCAGGGAGTCGGGAGCATTGAAGAGGAAACGACAGGTGAACCTGAACCAGTAAGTGGAGCCCATGCAGTTGTGATCTTTAATTGTCCTTTCCTTTGTTGTGGTCACAGGGAAAATCCAGAGGTTCTGAGTACCTGGGGCTCACCATGAGGAGAGATGCTAGGGACATGGTTGAGAACTTGCAAAAAGCAGGTAATCATAAGAAACACACGAGAGAAACACCGCAGGGCTTGTTGTACCATGGGAGGTAAGACTCAGGCAGTGAGTAACTGTAGAGCCGCTCCCTTTATCCTCCAGCAGCTTGTCAGGGGGTCTGGCAGCACCTTGGACCCAGAATCTACCAGCTCAGCAGCTCCAACACCAGCAGCCTCCAGGAAAACACCCTCTGGTGAGACAATGCAGGAAACACAACCATCCAAAGCTGTAGATGGGAAACAGGGCATAGAGGCTCTGGTGAGTGTCCTTTACTGTCTCACATTCACCTGAATGTAATAAATGTTTTGTGTGAAATTTAGACCTCTGTTTCAGTCTCTTTATTGATCATTGATGTTCGCGCGGGAGCACAGGTGAAGGGTGGGGTAACCTCCATGGTGACCTCCAAACGGCTTCAGTCAGTGAAGCAGATGTCCTTTTTGATAAAGGCTTTAGGTTGGAGGCTAGGAGGAGGTAGAAAAGACAGTACAGAAGGATGATTATCCTTTCTTAAAGAGCTAGATTATCTTATCCTTACTCTGCTACTATCTTCTTTTATTGGCTAATAAGCTTCAGTTGCTGTTATTTCAACAGGTAAATTTTATCTAATTGTTTTTCTCTCAAACATACTGCACCTGTTTTTCACGTCTGTTTTTTGTTAGCTTGACAACTTCCTGAAGGGAGACATCCACTGATGGCGCTGCCTCTAATTCAACATTCTCTATCCACTTCTATTAACTTTTTACTGTAGTTGAACTGGAAAAAAGTACATTTAACATCAATTCCCTCTGATTCTTGGGGGTTATGGTGAGGTCAGAAAAATAGGGTTGTTTTCTATGTTTTGTTCTGCTTGTTGTTGTACATCTCGGCAGGGATCCACCAGAGGAGCTGGTCCCCAGACATCCAGTGCCTGAGGGGTAATGTCTCCCAGAATCCCAGAGACTCTTCCCACAAGGAGGAGGAGGAACTCGGTAGGATCAGGCTACCCTGGCCGTGGAGAATCTTATCACCATCCTCTCCAATCATGTGCCCTTCTTCAAACCTCTCCCTATGAATCCTTTCATATCTCCCCTCTGGTTTTATTATTTTGTCCAGTGGGAAAAATTACAAAAATGGAAATAAAACACAGGACTTTTCTAGATCTTTGGTCTGCGGCCAGCAAGCAGATTTATTAGTGATATCTTTCAAAAGAAGGGACAAAATCCCCTCAGTAGGGTTGGTTACAACTCTTTTTATACCCTTATGATTACAGCTCGGTCTACATTTTACTTTTACCCAATCATAGTACTTCTCTATACACAGATTTCCTGGAAAAGCTCACATCTGCTGGTGTTGAGCTCAGAAGTTGTCATAAACAGGTCCATTAGTGTGGCTACACTGCCAGGTTTACTGTCTGTTCCGCCAAAAAACACCAGCTCATGTCAAGCAATCTGCTTACTCTCCAGAGGTTTCCTTCAGAGTAGCATAATTTTGGCTCCTATATTAAATACAAGTTGATGTAAGAGGTCCCATGTTGAGCACCAATTGTCGTGTCGCGGGTAGGTGGTTTGGAAAAAATACAAAAATGGAAATAAAACACAGGATTCATTTTTCTCTTTCTTTCCTTCAGAATAACATAATTTTGGCTCCTAGAAGACCACAGACTGCACTTCCACCATCGTCTACTCTCTCAGAGAACTCCTCCTGTTACCCCCAGTGGCGAGTATTAGTTTATGGTACGTTTTATATTAACTGTACATACTGATAAGTTGCATCCTTTGAGTTCTCTGCATGTTTGCCAGAAATATTCCTACAATCCTAACCCTTCCAGATGATGAAAGCCTTAAATTCAGTTTCAAAAGCACATACATTTGAAAACACTCAACTATTCAAAAAGTACAAATATTATGTTGACAGCAGCATATTGCAGGTAGTTTTGTGTCTTCTGTCTCAGATGTCAGCAGATGGTCGCTCGTTCTCAGCCAGTTTCTTGATGTGTTTATTCCTGTAAATGGAGAGTTTTTCCTCTAAACTGTGCAAATGAACTCTCAGTATGAGAGATTGCTGTAAAGTCAACAATCGAACTCAAGCTCTGGCTTAGGTGTGCTGACATGTAAGAAGTGAATGATTCAGTGTAATAATTCATGCAGCTTGGCTGGTTTGTTTACATTCATGTCTGCATGCAGCCTGCTTTAAGCATGTCCACCAGGCAGCGCTCATGATTTCCACCCATATAACCAGACCTTATCTTCCAGTCTAGTTGCCAGGTAAGAGAAAGCAAATAAATGTGCAGCGTTCTTTTAGTGACTGACCACATGCTCTTGATCACATTCTCGTTTCACGTTTTTCACGTTGCCTGGCTCCCATTGGACCACACTGAGCTTTTTGGATTGTGGACACTGACCCTCTTTCTGCCCTCTGGTTACTGTCATCAGCCTTGCCCACTGGTTTATTCGCCTGTTTCTGCCCTCCTGCTTCCGACGCTGTTTCTGTCCTCTGATTTGCGAGATTGGATCTCATCCATGGATTCAGAGCAGAGAAAGGACACTTCACTCTGGTTGGTTGTGGGTAACTGAGCCAGCCATAGTTCATGCTGTCAGGCTCCTTACAATCTGCTTAGATTTGAACATTTTTAAATGGATTTGTTTAACATTTATGGATGGATGTTTTATTGGACTGAATATAATAATGTAAAGCGCCTTAAGACCACGTCTGTTTCTACTATATAAATAAACTGAATTGTTTTCTAAGTGATATTACTGAGCTCTGAGACCGTCTGAAACAACATTATTACTGACATCTAGAAACACTTTCATCCACCATCTCCATTGCCAAACTCTGTATGAAAATTTGGAGAGCTTGAGACAGAATCAAACTTAATCAACTATTCAAATATATTTCATCGATCCCAACGGGAAATAAATATGTATGTATGAATGATGAATTTCCAAATCCATTCATATAAGTGCCGTTTTTGTGACGATCATCACTTGTTGGCGGTTGTAGTTCAGGAAATTAAAACCGGTTACAAAGCTTTGCTGAGCCTAAAAGGAATGAGTAAGGACAAGCTTCTTAGAAATGTAGGTGTCGAAAGTTCAATATTTGTCTTTGAGCAGTAGAGTGAAATAATATCTTCTTTTAAAAAGAAATTTAAAAAATTAACTTAAGTACCTGAGTAAATGTATTCTGTTACTGTCAACCACAAAATACGTCTAACCAAAGTTGAATTTGTGTGATTGAGGGTATTTCTGCTTAAAACGGATTAAAACGTAGAGAAACAGTTGATCACTCTGAGAAAATGTTTATTCATTTAATACATTTACAGTGAAATTGTGTTGGGTTCCAGTAAGTGGCACTGCAGCAGATAGAGATAATAAAGGCACCTTAGGACATGCAAATGCAGGTTGTTTCATTCATAATAAGTGCTTTATCTGGAGCTACACTTGTCTGACATAAACACAGGGAAGAGTAATCTCTTAGAGGAAAGCACACCATGAAATTAATGGAGTTTTATAACTCAAACATCCCTGAACAGTAACGGGCTAAACAGCAGGAAATCAGTGGTAAAATAAATAATTTACAATATATCCGGCTCTTTTTACAGTAAACATATTCTTCCTGCTTGTAATATGCTCTCACTTTCTTCTGAGTTCTGCTTTATTTTTGCTTGAAAAAGTATTTTCTTTTCATATCTAAACCAATTCCAGACATATTGGTACAATAAACCATTACTGACACATTTACAGTACCTTCAGAACTTCAGCTGTTACTCTGTTTAGAAGAATTGTGCAGTTTTGGCTCTTATGACTTCAGGTTTAATGGTGTCCTAAAGGATGTTATGCATTGTAATGTTTTCTCAAAGGTTTATAAATGCAGCTGTTTTGTTTATGATGGAAAGGGGAAGCTATGTTTATCTGACGTAGGAGGATCATTCTTTGGGGGAAAGACACAAGTTATTTTGGGCTGGTAATTAGGGAGGGGTGCTAACTCATCCTATTGGAAAGAATTTTGTTAGGTTAATTCTGCCAGAGCAATAAAAAAATGATTAGCAAGTGTGTGATTATGTGTAGTCTTTAAAAAAGAGCTATTGAAAAAAGAGAATTATTAAATCAAGCAAGAGTAATAATTCAATCATGACCAGAGGACATCATTATATCTAAGAGCAGACTCGTTTTTAAAGTAAAAGAGCATACTTCCAAGACAGCAGACCTTGTATGAAACATTTTAAGAGATAGTAGTATAATAGAGAAGTGAAAACATTCTGTTGTTCAATCAAAAATATTGACAGAACAAAATCCCAATGCTAACAGTTTTTTAAAGCTATCACTTAAAAGCATTTTGTTTAGAACAAGCCTGGGTCATTAATCTCTAGCACAGCTGCAATTTTAAAGGGTGCATGATTTCCATCTGTAAGGACATACAGCATACGGTTCAAATTTCAGACAAGAAATATTTAAAAAACATACAAATTTGCATATGTGCTTTACAATAAATCATACACAAAGGCATCCAGATGTAGTTGACATACTGTATAGAAAAACCTTAGGAAGTTAGGAAGATTGCTTGGTACAAATTGCTACACACTTTTAAAGAAGTTACACCTTAATTGTGCTTTCATGTCATTAAAAAGTACAGCGATGGAATTAAGGATGCTCACATACCTTATCGGGTTATATCTCTTCACCAGGGTAGAGACTGGTGTTCACCAAGACCGATACTATTCTTTGTGTCACTAGATTGGCTTGATAACAAAATCCTTTCAGTGCATTTTCTTGTTGCTTTGTTGCTTTGTTTGACACACTCAGTGTGATACACTTTTTAAACAGACAATACTGTTAAATCAGCATCAACTGAACTCAATCATAAACAGATTTGTACTGCCAAGACTTTTGTGAAAGACTTTGCTGGAACATGTGAACAGCGATAAACACGTGCTATTATATGTTATGACATTCAGTGCTAAGAATTGTTTTTATGAAGTAGGACAATCTGAAATGTCAACTGATCAAAACAAGCGGTAAACATGCCAGTGTTAGTTTAGTGGAGATATTGAGAGCCATGCTTTAAGACTTTTCGGAAAGGCTGGTAGAGGTTCATGCTAGCCAAGGTCCCGTGGGGATAAGTCATAATGCCAGCTAGACATGCAAGAGTTTAAATATGCGTAAAACAAAATTAAAACAACGATGAGATGGTATGATCAGCATGGATTCTTATTCTCTTTGTAAACCACACTCCAACTGTCTGCTAAGTCATTTTTATTGTTTTCTGCTGGTTTCTTTCGTTGTGCAAACCTGTAAGTTTCTTTCTCTCTAATTCTTTTTTTACTGCCACTTGGAGTTTCTGTCTGCATTCTGGTCCGATTTCACAACCCATCATGATTACAACCCTATATTTATTTAATTGAAATCAGTTTGTGCTTGGCCACAATGCTTGACAGTATTTCAATCCGTGTAATCTGTGTCACTGTTTGCCCACCATTAATTTGAACTGATATTGACTAGAGTGTTTGTCAAAGAGTATACATTACCCGACGGTCTAACTCAAGCTTAACATGTCTGGAATCTGGGTACTTCTCGTACTAAATATGTAAACATTTCAACAGTTACCTCGTCTTGTCTTTCAGTTTCGATTTGCTCTGTTCAGTAATCAACAAGTACTGTATGTGAGTTTTTAAGTCTATGCAGAAAATACATTCTGTTGACTTCATATATTTTAGTCCTTCAAATCCTTACTTCAAACTCTTGTAGAAATATATATTGCATTTCCAGTGTAGATAAAAACCTTTTACCTACTAATATGCTGATGTTATTTGTTAACGATGGTGTGATATTAACGATAAAATTTGATTATAATGTTTACTTGGTTACATAATAAACCTAAAAATCTGAAACCAATTCAGATACAAATAAAACTAAAATAGCATCTCTACTTTCTTTGGATGAAGCCTTGGTTGGTAATGTCCAGTCCATTGGGGGGTATAGCCTGCAGCAACGCATGATCTACTTGAGTGGTTGAACATATTAGTCATCCAAGTGCTGCTCCTCCCAGGTAGAAGTTGGAATAGCACTGTAGGGATCCATTATGACCTTGGCGCATCGTATGATCATAGCTATCAGCAGCAGGCAGAGGAAGGTGACGCCAGCCAATGTCAAGCCCTGGTCCACGTCAACAAAAGATGGCTCTGCTGTGCCTTCCACTTTCATGACTGTTTTTGTCCTCTGAAATATCCACATATCCTGCTCCCATCCCAAAGCCTTCAATAATGATGTAAACAGGAACAAGACTAAGTTCTAAAAAATGGAAATTGTTGAAGCAGACCATAAAATGCTGGTTAAACATACAATCAGCGTGTCGATTATTTTTCTTCTGGACTGGCTGCTGCCAATTGGCTGTCCGTCTCTGTTTTCCCTAAAGGTGCAGTTTAATGTGGTTGTGATCCATGCACATTATAATTTATCTTAGTTCCCCTTGTTGCTGTGTTCTTACCTTTGCTTGGGCCAAACAAACCAACCACAAAAAAGTTTTATAGAGCTCTTATTGCGGGGGTCAGCTCATGAGAGAGAAAGTCTCCAGCCCTTTTCCAGGTGATTTGTGAGCATCTTTCTCTTTTTACCCTTCATGCAACTACCTTCACCCGGCTCATTTTTGCTGGACACCCCTCATCGACATTAATCCACTATGGTGAGGGACTTGATTTGAAAATTTGCACCTGCTGACAAGCACTGCCACTTTGACAGCAGACCCTGTAAAGGTGGGTCTAGTGAAAGTAGATATTTCACTAGACCCCTAGATATTGAAGAAAGTTTTTATTCAGTGGGATTTCTTTGTCTCTAGAAACATGGATTTGTGCAGGTAAAGATGCTAAACTGCTATACAGTTGCCTAACCCAAGGAGACATCTACAGAGCATATTGTTGTGTCCTGAAGGATATTTTCTACTTTGCTTGGTAATGCATCAGGTCTATTTAAACATGGAACTTTATAAACAGTAATAGCAGCCCTTACCAATATAAACTCAGAAATAAAAAACATTTTGGAATTCAGGAAATTGATTTCTGAGAAAATGGGAACTTCTCTCAATCAAGCTTGAGATGGTTCCACTGGTTTGAGGGTGCAGAACATGCAGTGCTGGTGCCGACCACAAGAACCTTTCATATCTTCAAGCAGTCTTAATCCAAGACAGTCATGTTGTTCATTGAATTTCTCCTCGTTAGGCCTCTCCAACTCCTACAGACCCGGCTCAAAGAACACAGTTCTCCACTGAAGACTCCTCCGAAGAACCCACGACCATCCTTCCTTGCAGCTGCATCATTGGGGCGGTAACCTGGGAGATCAAGAAGATTCAAGAATTAGTTTATTTCTTTAGCGCCAATTTACAACAGATGGGGTCTCAAGGCACTTTACAACAAAATCAATTAAAATCAAAGATACATGATTACAAATCAGTTCGAAAACGTTTCCAATCTAAGGAAACCCAGCAGATTGCATCAAGTTATTGCTGGGGATAGTCATGGTGATAACCCATTAGGCTCTCTCCGAGGAATCAGACCCAAACCTCAGAAACGTGCCTTCTTCAGTATAGTTATTGGTATTTATACCTCCAAGTTCTCTTCTCATCCTGGCTCCAGACAGATAATCTCCCTGATTCTACAAAGGTTCTGGTGGCCTACTATTCATAAAGATGTCAAAGATTATGTACAAGCCTGTTCCATCTGCGTCAGAAGCAAGACCAGCAATCAACCTCCCTCTGAACTCCTGCAACCCCTAAAAATCCCAAAAAGACCATGGTCCCACATCTACATAGACTTACTGGCTTACTTCCATCACAAGGTGTGACCACCATTTTCACACTTTTACACTATTTTTTCAAGCCCGTCATCTAACCCCCCTCCACAAGTTGCCCTCTGCTCTCCAGACTGCCCACCTGTTTGTGAAACACGTCTTCAGACTTCAAGGCATCGACGTTGATGTTCTGTTTGACCGCGGCCCCCAGTTTGTTCCTCAGGTATGGAAAACTTTCCGTGCAGCACTGGGGGCAAAGGTAAGCCTTACATCAGGTTGCCACCCACAATCCAACGATAAGATAGAGCGTCTTAACCAAGAACTCAAAGCTAGGCTCTGTTGCCTCACATCCTCAAATCAATCCGACTAGTAGAGCCAGTTTCTCCAATTGGTCAAGTATGCACACAACTCTCATGTTTCATCAGGTACTGTTTTTTCCCAGTTTGAGATCTCCATAGGTTACCAGCCAAACCTATTCTCCTCTGATGAAAGGGAAATCTCTGTGACCTCTGTGAACCACCACATCTGCCGTTGCTGCAATATCTGGAAAAACACTGTCACAACACTCAATCACACAGCAGTTCAAAATAAAGAAATAGCAGAAAGAAAAAGGAATCCAGCTATATCTAGTTGACTGGGAAGGTTACGGTACTGAGGAGCATAGCTGTGTGCCACACTCGTTTATTCTTGTCATAGTTTTCAGGTATCTGACCCACATAAAAAGAGGACTCTCAGGAGTACAATGATAACAAAGTTTATTTATGAATGTGGATGTGTGTTGAGGAAGCAATTATCACAGCAGGGAACGGAAGGGGAATCCAGGTAACTGAGAGCGACGTGGGGAACAGGAGACTTCTGGAGGTGAGACGGAGAAGGTGAGTAGTAGAAACAAGTGCGGAGATGATTTGATATGAGGCTTACTGTTGTTGATAGGTGTTGACGCCAGGGAGGGGTGAGTGGAGAGACTTTCCAGCTGAGTCCAGCTGGTTGTTGTCCAGAGGGGCGTGAAGCAGATGGTGAATGGCTGGAGCGGGTAGATCGAGCAACACTGAGAGCAGGAACCAGAGTGGTCTGGAATCCGGGAGATCGTGAACGAAGCAGGTATGAGCACAAGTGAAGTGAACTTGAAGAGGTCAGCACAAAGGGAATCAACAGGTTGCACGGGTGAGGCAAAGTAACAAATAAACAAACATCAAACTACTAGAAAATATACAAAAGCTAGAGACTGGTGCTGAGAACAGGTAACGTTACCAGGAGTAGCAAACACTCAGGCGACGAGTAGCTGGATCCCTGCTCCTTATAAGCAGCTCAACCCAATCAGCCCAAATGCAGATCATCTGGAGAGGAGCCAAGTGAGGAGTTGCTCCAGCCGGAATGACGCTCTGGCATCCCCTCATGGACAACCTGTGAAGGTGCTAGAAAGTCTCATCATGACAGTACGAGTAACCCTCCCAGTCAACAAGATACTGGAAACCCCTACCCCGTTGACGGGAAGCCACTATCCTCCGGACATCGTAGGCCGGGTGCCCATCAATGATACGGGCAGGTGGAAGGGTGTCTGCTGGAGGGCACAATGTACTGGTCTAGACGGGCTTAATTTGTGACCCATGGAAGGTGGGATGGACTCTGAGGCTGGCCGGAAGACGGAGACGAACTGTGGAAGGACTGAGAACGGAGTCAATGGGATAAGGGCAGATGAAACATGGGGAGAGCTTTCTGGAAACTGGCTTGAGGGGAATATCTCGATCCGATAATCAGACTTGCTGACCGGGGACATAGGTGGGAGCTGGAATGCGCCTCCGGTCAGCGTACCTCTTATTAGTGTCTGCGGTCCGTTGGAGAGCAGAAACAGTGTACTTCCAGATCCTGCGAGCTCAGCGAAGGTGGTGGTGAACGGAGGCGACCGAGACATCCCTCTCGTCGGCAGAGAACAGTGCTGGTCAATAACCCAGGGAGATCTCGAAGGGGGAGAAACCAGTTGCTGCAGAGACATGAGAATTGTCAGCATATTCGATCCAATGGAGATGTTGGTTCCAGTCGGCTTGGTTAGTGGTTGCGAGACACCGGAGAGCAGCCTCGACCTCCTGGTTTAGCCATTCTGTCTGACCATTAGTCTGTGGATGATAGCCGGAGGTCAGACTAGTCTTGGCCCCCAGTGCTGCACAGAAGTGTTTGCAAACCTGGAAAACTGGGGGCCACGGTCAGACAGGATGTTTACCGGGATACCGTGGAGGCGGAACACGTGTTTGACCAGGAGACGGGCTGTCTGGAAACCAGAGGGCAGTTTTCAGAGGTGGCAGGATTTGGATAATCTGTCAATGACGGTGAAGATGGTGGTCATACCTTGAGACGGTGGCAAGCCGGTAACGAAGTCGATAGCGATGTAGGACCAGGGTCTGTGAGGAATCTCGAGGGGTTGGAGCAGACCAGAGGGTGGCTTGTTGCCGGACTTATTGCAGGAGCAGGTGGGACAGGCTTGAACAAACTCGAGAAAATCTTTATGAAGACTGGGCCACCAGAAACGGCGGGAGATCTGGGCTGTGGTCCGACTGGAACCGGGGTGAACCATAGGCGAGAGTTGTGAACACGTGGACGGACTGAGTATGCGTTTGGCAGACTTAAGGTGCTAGAAAGTCTCATCATGACAATTCTGGACCCATCCCTCATCGACGACTTTGAGGCTTAGACTTCATCATTACCACCATTACGCTGGTGGTAATAACACCCGATTATGCCAATCGGAGGTCACTAAAATTAGTGTCACTTTGGTGTGTAGGTTTCCAAAAACGTGTCCGACTGTAGTTTTGCCTGATCTCCTGCCTGATCGGACCGGTGACGACATGTTTAGTCGCATGTTGTCATTCAACCCTTGGTTATCTAGGTGGTGTCCAGAAAACGGTGTGGGTTACATTGATAATTGGCGAACTTTTTCGGGAAAACCTGGTTTGATCCGGAGAGACGGCATCCAACCCACTTTGGACGGGGCAGCTCTGCTTCCTGGTCCAGACCAGGAAGCAGAGTCGTAGTTTAGAACTCCTCTCTGCGGCTTCTCTACAGTTACCTACCCAACATCCCATTGAGATGGTGTCCTGGCCACGGCCAAAACCAAATAGATTAAAGCTCAATCTAAAAAGAGCTAATCCTGAAAATCTCATACAGATAAAAACAACTCAGATGAAACAAAAATGTACAACTATTAAGTGTGGCTTATTGAACATCAGATCTCTATCCTCAAAGTCCTTATTAGTTAAGGATTTAATTCTTGATAATCAAATTGATTTGCTTTGTCTCACAGAAACCTGGCTGCAGCATGAGGATTATGTTAGTATCAACGAATCAACTCCCTCTAATTATTC
>JAVLVB010000971.1:31822-49831 GCA_032876305.1 Orestias chungarensis
GGTGTCATTACCGCCAGCGTGAATAACAATTTTACTGTATTTACGATTATCCTTAGCCAGCAGTTTGAGGTATGATTTTATGTCGCCTGTTCTGGCCCCTGGCAAACATTTGACTATGGTTGCTGGTTTCTCTAGAGCAACGTTTCTGACTATGGAGCTGCCAATTACCAGAATCTGTTTCTCAGCGGGTGTATCGCTGAGTGAGGAAAATCGGTTAGAAACGTTAACAGGTTGGTGGTGAGCCAAAGGCTGGGTTCTGGGACTATGCTTTCTGCGTACAGTCACCCAGCCAGGCTGATTTCCCAGCTGCGTGGGAACTGCTGGAGGATCACTAGGGCAACCTGTTCTTGTTGGCTCCAAGCTAGCTAATGAGCCTCGGCTATCTGTGGGTGTTTCAATAGCACGGAGCCAAGCTTCCAATTCACACACCCTCGCCTCCAAAGCTAAAAAAATGCTACATTTAATGCACGTACCATTATCTCTTAAGGAGGCAGAGGAGTAACTAAACATCTGACACACGAAGCTAGCAGACGCTAACAGACACAAGGAGCAATAACAGGAATTGACATCGATACGTACCACCGTCAGCCAGACCAAGTGGCATGGCGAAATGCTCGTCTTTGTAAAAAGTAATCTCCCCATCATGCTTGGACTGCAGTCAGGGCAAACAGTTGACATTGAAGGGAATGTGTAGATGGAGATGGACCAGAAACCTGTGGAGTAGATTGGGGAGTAAAATGCATTTTTGCTTTTAAATAGTTTAAAATATTATTTGCGCAGATTTTTTAAAGCCTTGGTTTACATTTGTTCAAGAGCAGAGAACTGATGCTGACTAATAGACAATTTTCTACTCAGGTTGTTTGTGTTTTGCTTTTTTATTACAGTTTCCAATATTTTTTTCACATGGCTTTTTTTATTGTTTATTTATCCCTGAATAAACAGGTCAGTTTCCTATTACCAACTATTGTGTATTATTCCAACTCACCTAATTCAGCTGGCTAGTTGTTATCAAGAGTAAAACTCTTTTCAACATGAGTCTGACAACAAGTAAGTAGGCTTAATAACTTTAAACTTTATTAGATCATCGGATGGATCGTTATCGGCCGGTATCAGTTTCGGCCGATACTAAAAGCAACAATATCGGTATCTGATCCGAAGTGCAAAAAGCTGGATCCGGACATCCCTATGTTGAATAGAGAGAAGGGACATGATCGAGCGACAGAGGCAACCTGATCCGCAAAGGTCCGCTGATCATCGATCATGACGCCCCGGTTTCTTACAACCTTAGTGGTGCCACAGATATGGAGTCTAACCTGATGCTGATGTTGTGGTGAATACTTTCCTTGGCTGGGATGACAAGCAGTTCAGTTTTGGAGAGGTTCAGTTGGAGGTGGTGATTTTTCATCCACGCAGGTATGTCAGAAAGACAGGCTGAGATTCACGTCGGTACCGAGAGGTCGTCTGGAGGAAAGACAGATAGAGCTGGGTATCATCTGCATAGCAGTGATAGGAGAAGCCATGTGAATGGATGATTGGGCCCAGCGAATTAGTGTACATGGCAAAGAGGAGAGGGCCCAACACTGAGCCTTGGGGCACCCCTGTGGTGAGGTGGTGTCACGTAGATGTTTGGCCTTGCCATGCAACCTTGAAGGATCGTCCGGTGAGGTAGGATTCAAACCAGGAGTGTGCACTGCCCTCAATGCCCATGTCTGCCAGCTTGGTAAGTAGGAAATGCAGCTGAGAGGTCCGGTAGGATGAGAACCGATGATTGGCCTGTCGCCTTTGCTTCTTTCAAGGATTCTGTTACTGACAGGAGTGCCGTTTCCATGGAGTGACCGCTCCTAAAGCCTGATTGGTTAGAATCAAGGAGGTCATGTTGGGAGAGAAATTTCTTCACCTGCTTTGAGACAGCTCTTTCAATGATTTTAGATAGGAAAGGGAGGAGGGAGACCGGTCGGTAATTCTCCACTTGGGTGGGGGCTATGGAGGTTTTTTTTCAATAAGGGACTTATCTGGGCTTGTTTGAAGGCGGTGGGGAATGATCCGGTAGATAATGAAGCATTGATCACGTTGGTGACTACTGTCACCACGGTTAGAGTTATGGCTTGCAGGAGGGTGGTGGGAATAGGATCCAGAGGGTAAGATGTAGGGCGGCTGCTTGTGAGAAGCTTTGATACCTCATCCTCGGTGAGAGGGGTAAATGAAGAATAGGAAGCAGTGGGTTCAGCGGCACTCAGAGGAAGGACCAGTGAGTAAGAGTGAGCTGTGGTCTGTGTAGATGGGTGCTGATCGCTGCCACTTTGTCAGTGAAGAAGTTGGCAAAGGAATCTGCCGTGATGTTTGTTGCAGGAGCAGGAGGTGGTGGGTTTAACAGAGACTTGAAGGTAGAAAATAGCTTCCAGGTGTTGGTAGCGCTCTGGATCAGATGGGTCCTTTGATTTGTGCCATCTTCTCTCCGCAGCTCTGAGGTTTGTGCGCATCGATCTAAGGGAGTCAGTCAGCCATGAGTGTGACTGCATGGTTCTTGCAGGTTTGGTGATCAGTGGGCACAAGTGGTCTAAGCAGGAACTCAGTGTTGAGCAGAAGGACTCTGTGGCATCATTTAATTCCAGAGATGAGAAGGTGCTACGGGGTGGACGAGCAGAGGTTTCAAGTGCAGAGAAGTGGGCAGGAGACAAGTTGCGGAGATTGCGTCAAAAGGAGACAGTGGGTGGGTGTGCAGTGGGTAGTTGATGGAGACGAGCATTAAGCTGAATAAAGTAGTGGTCTGAAAGGTGTAGAGTAGTAACTTTAAGTGAGTTGGTGATGCAGTGTCTGTTTAAAACAAGATCAAGTACTTTACCGGCCCTGTGAGTTGGGGGGCTTCTTACCCAGTGGAGATCAAACGAGGGAGTTGTTGAGAAGAAATCTGCGGCATCTTGAGTGTCAAAGTGAACGTTCATATCACCAAGGACAAGCAAACAACAGTCATGCTCAGGGATGGAGGAGAGCAGGGAGTCTAGATCTTCTAGGAAGTCGCCCAATTGACCCGGAAGACGATATACACCCCATACCACCTCCTCTTTTGCCAGGCCGTGGTGTGTGAGACAATGTGTAGTTGGTGGGGAGTGCAGTCTGTGTTTCTGTGAAGGCAAGGATGTCCAGTGAGAGATGGTTTGAATAGGCAGAAATTAAGTTTGCCTTGTTCACCACTGACTGACAGTTCCATGGACCTACAGAGAATTTATTGGTTTTGGATGACGATGTGTGGTTTAGGGAGTTGAGATTTCTGAGGTTACGTTTCCGTTTGTGAAGGTATAACCGCCTGCGGGTGCCAGAAATAACAGAGATAGGGTGGTGACACATCGCGAATAGAGAAGATGGACCCTGTTCAGAGTCCCCGTTCAGTGGACACGCTTTAGTATACATGCACGTCTTCACACGAGAAAGGCTGACACTTCGCTGACGCTTCAGTGTATTCCCCTATTTTGTCATGCACATGCAGCTGTTCTATGTGATTGAATGATCCGGCTAAGACCACCCCCTGGGAGGCAGATGGAATCCAAGGCCTGATGGGAGTGGTCAGAAACACTATCTTAGACAATGGATCCTTAATTGACCTAGTTCTCACTTCCTGAATGGCTTTCAGGTGAGAGTTTCAGTCAAAATAACGCGATGCACCGAACCGTAAACTTTTACCTTGGGGGGTTAGTTTCAGTCAGAAGTAAGAATATAATCAATTATATCACATTTCTGAGAGAGAAAAAAAACTTCTGGAGGGACTGCTAAATTGATTCTAAATTGTTGTGATGACTATAAATTGGTGCTACACAAATAAACTGTACTGAGTTAAAGGCCTCATGTCCAAATAGAAAGTGAGGAACGTAGACTGTTAGGATGGAGCCCATCATCTATGTCACACGTTTTAGAACTAGGGAACCCAACAATGAATGGATTTATACATGGTTAATCAAATTAAACTTAGTCCCATTGGATTAACTTTCACTTTCAGACGTTTGTGACTTAACCTAGGTGAGGGTGCCACTGTTCATCTGTAAGCAGGAGCAAGTTTATACAGAAACAATCAAAGGCGTAGGAAGGTGAAACGGTCCAATCAAAGCCCGGTGTGGGGCGCAAAACAAAACCAATCAGCAAGATCCTGAGTGTTGGTAGTATTCGTTAATTTGTGGTGCATGGCGCAGCAGCGTCAGCTTCTCAAACAGAAATGAACTGTGAGCTTGGAAGGCCAGAATAAGGAATATCCAACACAGAGATGACAAGATGGCAGCATGGCTTACTCTGAGCTCTTGAGGTTTTATTCCTGTGCATTTCTCTTGATGAAGGATTTTAATGACTCTTGAGGAAGACCTTAACCTGCTGCTTAACACCTGGGTGGTAACAACATACTCTTATAGTTTGTATTCCTTTACCATGTTTTGGCAGTCAGAGCAAACTTTCAGCTACTCTGATGTACTTCTGCCCCCAAAACAGTTTTTTACTTTAAATTTGTACACCAGCCGCTGTGGCCTATGCCTATGTTTCAAAGCGTCTACTGTGTACATGTACGTTTGGTTAATGACAGGTATGATCTCCAGTTCAGTTTACTCATTAATTACTCATTAGCTCATCATTAAATCACAGCAACACGTTATCCTGACAGGACCGTGTTTTTACACATATAATGAATACATGTAAAAGTAGTAACTGCTGCCTGATTTTGGTGAGATGTCTACTGTACGCTTTCTAACTATTGTCGGTTTCCTCTGGTTCCCTCTGTTGCCGCCTCTAGAAATGGCCAGCGAGTTGCCAGGTCCAGTAGCGATGTCTGGAGGAGTTGGGAGCAGCCAGGTGAGAATGGGAGGCGCCGTGTCCGGCCGCGGTGGGAAAAGGCGATCTGGAGGGTGAGTAACGTGATCTGCTGGTAAAACCATCAAGCAACACAAACCCTGTTATATTAGCCTGATTTTAGTCGGCCTCAGGACACAGTCATGGGAACGACTGCTGGCTGAACTGACGTCCAAACCCTTCACAATAAAAGCTCGTTAAAGAAGCTGGTTGATCAGAGTGCTGCATCCAAGCATATGAACAGAAATGGAGTTGAAGGAAGAAGTGAGGTAGCTGAAGCTCCACCAGCAGCAGGGAAAACGGCAATTATGAGCAGATTAAGTAGAGGAGTGAGGCTGAAGACAGGCATCATGAGTCAGAGCACCAGAAGATAACCAGACTCTTGCTCATTGGTCCAGACGTATGTCTTCAAATGAAAATAGTGTGTAGTTGTAACAGTCAGTGATGGTTTGGGTCTCTCCCCTGGTTCTGGTCGACTAGATTTCTGAAGGTCACATCAATATTGCTGTGTGCAAAGAAGATCCTAAAGCAGGAACTAACCCACACTGGCAGATGAGAGACCAGATCCAACCAGAGCAATCTGGGTTAACATTAGTCCTACAAACGCGTCTCCAATACACTGAGCATTCATATAGTAATTTAGTTTATTAATGTAGCGCCAGCTTAAAACATGTCATCTCAAAACACTTTACAAGAAATTATTACATTCCAATCACAAATACATGATAAACAAATCAGTTTAAGGAAACCCAGCAGATTACATCGAGTTATTACTTTGCGATTCATCTTCTGCTTGGTCACCAGACCGAAAAGAGTAAGTTACCTCCAGCAGAACCAGGCTCAGTACAAGCAGTTTATAGCAGCAGTTGAAGAACGTTACCGGATTAGGCTGTCTTCTCTACCTCTTCCTAACTATAAACTTTATCAAACAGGAAGGTTTTAAGCCTAGATTTGAAACTACACAGGGTGTCTGCCTCACGGACTAAAGCTGGAAGCTGGTTCCACAGGAGAGGAGCCTGATAACTGAAAGATCTACCTCCCATTGTGCTTTTAGAGATTCTTGGAACCACCAGTAAACCTGCAGTCTGAGAGTGAAGTGCTCTGTTAGGGACATAAGGAGTAATCAGATCTCTGATATATGATGGAGCTTTATTAGTGAGGGCTTTATATGTCAAAAGAAGAATCTTAAAATCTATTCTAAGTGGTGCCATAATGATTTGTTGGTTTTCATCTGTATATTTCCAAGATAACTATTTTTGAACAGAGAAAGTAATACTAGTTATATCAAATAAACCATAAATTAGGACGAGAACAATACTCTTAGAGGTCAGTCTGCCTCACGGACCAAGAGGAGATACCTAAAGGTCTGAGACTGAAATTCTCTATCAGGAATGTCTCATTTTTTGAAAATGTGCATTTTCCCCCCAATGCAGTCCTCGGCTTCTGATATGTCTAAATAGTATCAGCTCCCCAAAGTCTGGCATCTTGGTTTCCACTTGTATTTATTTGGATTTTGAAAATCATGTCAATTATAATAAACTTAAATTTATTTTTAAGAAAATAAATCTAAAGGCAAATAAACCATATATTGTCCATCTCTAGGTGACACATGGATTAATAATTCGCTTTTATTTTACAGAATGGAATTTGAAGATGAGGATGGTGAGGGACCCAGCAAATTTTCAAGGTGAGTAGCCTGAAAGCAGACAGCATCTAGATTTTAGAGGTAAAATGGATAAAAGTGATGATTAAATAATCAATTTAAATAAAGACAGCTGGTGCATTATGGGTCCATGAGGAGAGCAATAAATCGCAGTGAATGTTAAATGATTCAGCCAAGGCAGCGTAACATGCTCACATTTACAGCCTGTAAAACAGAAAGGAAGCTGCGTGCAGATGTGCTTCTCTAAAGCAGACCATAATACAGATGTTAACATGGATCTGGAGACACAAATACTCTACTACTAAAATAAGAAGTAAAGTCGTACATGTGTGAATCACTTCTTGTTATTCTGTTGTTTGTGTGCAGAATAACACATTTATTTTATTATAGTTTTATCATCGTTGCTGGAAAAGAAAGAAACATAATCACTGAAGATGTAAGCCTGACATGTAGAGAAATGAGAAAGCTCAAAGCTGGAACATCTTCACCAATCAGCTTCACTCTGCTTCCTACATCTTCATTATAGCTCCAGGCTGGGTGTAGAGCAAGGTTTCTCCAGCAGGGGGCCGGGAACCCCAGCGGGCCATGGCAATGTGGCCCCTGGAGCATATGGAGGGCCAAAAGGACCGAGGAATACATAAAAACAAATAAACAATATAACATCAGAGGTGTATGAAGTACTTAAAAATATCAGAACTGAAACAGCTTTGGTTAAAGTCACTCTTGATTTTTACTACAAAAGTAAAAGTATTTTATAGTACGCATGAAAATAAGGAACACAAACCAAAATTATTCTCCCCTCGTCTTTTTTATTTCACTTTTTCAGGTGAATCGAATGTGTTATAGAATAAATCAGAAAAATAAATCAGAAAACATCCAACATCTGTTTACTTTTGTAGGTCCTATTCTTGTTGTCTAATGGACTTGACCCTCTTAATAACCTTTAGCTTGTGAAATCTTTAAAGATAACATGATGCAAAGCTGCTTTGTGTCATTAGGAGGAAGGTGCTGCAGCCCCCGGGTGTGTAACCGTTTCTTTCCTCCGCTCCAGAGAGAACCACAGTGAGATTGAACGACGCCGGCGCAACAAAATGACCCAGTACATCACTGAGCTATCCGACATGGTGCCCACCTGTAGCGCCCTGGCCCGAAAACCCGACAAGTTGACCATACTGCGAATGGCTGTGTCCCATATGAAGTCCATGCGGGGCACTGGCAACACTTCCACTGACGGCGCCTACAAGCCTTCATTTCTCACTGAACAGGTAGGAAAAATACTAAAGGACACTTTATGTAGGCAGGTTCAGCAACGTTTACCGTCTGGACCCTTGAAGCCAGGCTGTTTCTTTTACTGTTTACTGTCACCTCTTTGTCACTTTAATTTACTTGTATGAAATTAAAGTGCCGCCCACCCTCAGCTGAGGCGTGCTCCTACAACATGTAGTCTAGGTTATAAAGTCCAGAAAAGAAATGATCAGCATCTCTTAGCTACCACCATGGGATGTAGCCTGATGGCACAGTACGTATAAGGATGTATCTGTTCGTCTTTGTTAGTATATTTCTGCTCTTACATTGTTTCATCTGTGATTGGGAAACATTTCTGAGTTTTTGGGGTTTGGACCAATAGTAGAGGAGCCTGACCGAGCAGGACCGCCCACCTTATGTGCATAACGAGGACGTTCATACGGGACAGTCAAATGTGATGTTTTTTACGATTGTTTACAGCTTTGTGAAGTTAATTTAAAACTCAATTGTGTTTAGTTAAGAGACAGAAATAATGAAAGTAAATTTTGAATGATCCTTATTTGTGACGAGCGTTTTCGTTCCATTGATTTTTACATTTTTGGCAGCTTTAGTCCTTGGAAGGCCTCCTGGTCATGACCCTAATCTTTAGCTCTCTTCACAGATTGCTTATCAGTTTTTAGATGTTTCTTTGTTGGGAAGGTGTTTTCATGGCCTGCTGTGATCCTGTAGGAACTAAAACACCTGATTTTGGAGGCAGCAGATGGCTTCCTGTTCGTGGTGGCGGCAGAGACGGGCCGGGTCATCTACGTGTCGGACTCTGTGACGCCGGTGCTCAACCATCCCCAGTCGGAGTGGCTTGGCAGCACTCTGTATGAGCAGGTTCACCCGGATGATGTGGGCAAACTGAGGGAACAACTCAGCACTTCAGAGAACTCAATGACCGGTACATGTAGTTGTCAGTCTGAGAGTCAGCTTAATAGTTTCCATCGCTCTGCATGTTGTTGGTGTCCAGTGTTTGAGGTTTTATGAAACTGTTCACAGAAGTGATGAAGTATCAACGCTAAGCATTCTGGGATAATTGTAAGACAAACCTTTCCTAGCGACCTGCTCCTACCTATTTATTTCGACTGTCTATTTAAACTCCAAACAGTGAAGAAGTTGTTGTAGTTCAAGAGTGCTCACTGTTCTTTTGCCTTCCCACTCCTGGTCCTGGTTCAACAGGACGAATCCTGGACCTGAAGACAGGAACAGTAAAGAAGGAAGGACAGCAGTCTTCCATGAGGATGTGTATGGGCTCCCGGCGCTCCTTTATCTGCCGCTTGAGGTCTGTTGGTTGTTAACAAATATTAATATAGTTACCCATAGTAATTATTCGGAGCACGTTTATATTTTATTGTTGTAACATTACAGTGTGGTTGAGTGGTGGTGCTGTGTGTGTGTGTTGGGGGGGGGGGATACTAACTTAGCTTTAGCCCATTTACTTTGACTTTCCTTAATGAAAGCCAATTTTACACCTTTAGGGAAATGTTCTATTTTCCTACATTTTGAAATACAAAAGCCTTCATTAGTGGTTAATGGTTGGGTGAAGCATTTATTATCCAATCGTTACATCTCCTCTTTTAAAATCATGACTACAGAACCTAGCTAATCCTTAGCTGACCCTGTGTCCAACTGCTGCTTAACTCAAATTCCTAATCAGCCAATCACGTGGCGGCAACTCAATGCTTTTAGGAATGTAGATGTGGTCAAGAAGATCTGCTGCAGTTCAAACTGAGCATCAGAACGGGGAATGCTTTGAACATGGCCAGATGGGCAGAAACTGCTGATCTACTAGAATTTTCACCCACAACCATCTCAAGGGTTCACAGAGAACGGTGAGAAAAAGAGAAAATATCCAGTGAGTGTAAATGTTGATGCCAGAGGTCAGAGGAGAATGGTCCGACTGGTTGGAGCTGATAGAAAGTCAACAGTAACTCAAATAACCTCTCATTAGAACCAAGGTATGCAGAAGAGCATCTCTGAACACACAACACGTCCAACCTTGAGACAGACGGGCTAAAGAAGCAGAAGATCACACCTGGCGCCACTCCTGTCTGCTAAGAACAGGAAACTGAGGCTACAATTAGAAACTGGACAATAGAAGAATGGAAAACGTTTCCTGGTCTGATGAGTCTCCATTTCTGCTGCCACATTCGATGGTAGGGTCAGAATTTGGCGTCAACATGAAAGCATGGATCCATCCTGCCTTGTATTAACGGTTCAGGCTGGTGGTGGTGGTGTACTGGTGTGGGGGACATTTTCTTGGCCCTCTTTGGGCCCCTTAGTACCAATTGAGCGTCGTTGCAACGCCACAGCCTGAGCATTGTTGCTGACCATGTCCATCCCTTTAGGACCACAGTGAACCTTCTTCTGATGGATACTTCCAGCAGGATAACATGTCATACAGCTCAAATCATCTCAGACTGGTTTCTGGAACACGATGAGTTCACTGGACTCAAACGTCCAGGTAGATAAGTGTGCCTGGTAAGCAGAAAGATTCCAGTTACAGTTGTGTAGTCACAGTACTTGATGGAGGCAGGTGAGGCTGCAGTCCACAACCATCTCCACTGTCTAAGGTGTTCTGGCTGCATCAGGTCACCAGATGGTCTACGTCCCACCTGCAGGTGGACTCGTCTCCGACAGAGATGAGCCAGATGAGGGGGTGTGAACTTCAAAGCTTGACAGACAGACCACTGGAGGAACAGCTTTTGGTATACTGGTAGAAGAGCAGAGTAGAAGGAATGCAACCTTTTGAGGGGGTGTGCTGACTGTCTGAGTCGAGAGATGTTTCCCCAGCTACTGGACAGAAACTCAGTGATCCACCTGCAGGTGGAGTCGGTCACAGTCGGCTGGGAGAGCTTGTCCTGGAGCAGAGCCAGAATGATGGTGTTAAAGGCTGAAATCCTCAAAAAGGGTCCTGGGGTAAGTTCCTGTGGAGTCCAGGTGCTTAAATGTAGAGCAGGGCCAGGTCGAGTGCATCATCCACAGACCTGTTGGGTCTGGAGGCAAACTGCCGGTAGTCCAGGGGGTGGGGGGTCGGTAATGTCATGTAAGAGCACAAGTCACTCAAACGACATAACCACAGAGGTCAGGGTGAGCGATGACTTGAAGCAGGGTGGTACATGACACTCACCAGTGAGGTGTGAACACTGCAGACAGTTGGTCAGTGCAGTGCTTAAAGCTGGCTCTCAAGACTGCCTCCGTCTCCTGAAGAGTTTGTTGATGTTCCTCTCCAAGTCAGTAACCAGCTGCTTGGTCTGAGATGTTGACCTGCAGGTTGTTCCCGTCACACCAAACAGTAAAGTCCCTCACCAGAGTCCTATACTCCTCCTGGTTGTTTCCTTTTCCCAGCTTCAGGCTCAGGTTAAAAAACTGTTTGTCCATTTCTGCCATGCAGGTCTTGAAAGTTCGGGGAGACACCACCAACAATTGTCCTGTTGTTTCTTGTTGGACAGTCCACAACCTGGGATACAAGAGTAGAGTCCAACATTTGGTGATTCACCAGCAGTCGTTGACAGAAAGGAAGGGTCCTTCACCTTTTGCTTTACCGTCTCCGTCGGCTCTAACAGTGGCAAATCCTTCAGGTCCACATCAGCATCCGATATTTGCTGGGATTACCATGTCTCCCTAAACATAAACGACCTGCTCTCACGGTATATTCGGCGGTTGTTCAGTGCAGACGTCAGCGAGTTCACATTCCTCATGATAGGGAACGGTCGGTTTGGAGCACTGCGGATTGTCTGCTAGCTTAGCATTTAGCTTACCCCCAGCCTTGGAGCCCCTGGGTCTTTTTTTCCACTCCGCAGTGATGAGATTGCGTGTCCTGGCTCGCCCCATTGTTCTCAACAGCTCTTCCTGCGGATAAGAGGGAGATCTCAGCAGCAACAGGACTCATTCAAGTCCCGTCACCGCCAACAATAACTAAGGAGTCCGGCTTGGTCAGCTCCTCCCACCGTATCTGGATGATCATGTGCAACCAGGACGTCGGCACACAGTGGGATGTGAACACCAACCAGGATAGATGACACAAACTAACAAGGAATAAAAAGCCTTTCAATCGTTGGGTCATTTTCTGATAACTGGCTATTCAAACTTCTAAGTCCAGCAGTATATTGAGAGGAACATGCTTTCTAGCTACCGACAAAGCTAAATACATTTTTAAATGCTGTTTTTTACTTTGTGACGTAAGTTTGAGTTTCCTGTTAATCCCCCTTTTAATGTAAATGGTCAGAGTTGAACCTTAAATAAAAGCAGACGTCACATTTCATGTAGCGTTTGTGTCTGTTTACAGTCCAAACCGAAGCTGTGCTCAGGATTTAAGGTACCTATGAGTCCGACCGTGTGACAGTAGCTGGAATCAGGTTCATGTAGACTGCTTGGATGCTTGTTTTGTTCTGAGAGGATCTTTTTCCATGAGACAGAGGAAATGATTACGCACATTATACCGAGCTTCTCTTAACGCTGCTTTGTTTGATTATCCATGATCAGTAAGACTCTGTTTGCTTTTGTCATTATTCAGGTGCGGCAGTGCACCACTGGACCACATCTCCCTAAATCGACTGTCTAACATGAGGAAGAGATACAGGTAGATTTTTGAAAATGCTTCTAAAACATAAACAATAGGATGTGAAGCAGCTTTCATGCTAAACTTACTAGCTAAATATTACTGTAAACATTATTATTACAATATCAATGTCTGTCTGTGAATAGATGTAAAACGTATTTCATACATTTAGAAAGTCTATTTAGAAGGAAGCAATTCCTCTTAAGAGGGAAGCAGTTCACAGGTTTTCTGCTGATCATCAACTCTGGTAGCTTTGGGTTCAGTGACTGTCAATCTGCCAGATAAACTATTCCATCTGCATCCTAACCGGAACTATCTCTGTGATCAGGAATGGCTTGGGACCGTCAAAAGAAGGAGAGGCTCAGTACTCTGTGGTGCATTGCACTGGTTACATCAAAGCCTGGCCCCCTGCAGGTAAACCGAGGCTCTGCAGCGTCACGTGAAATGATTAGGCGTCCTGTTCAGATTACAGATGCAGAGTTTGGCTTTGTTAATTATCGAGAGTCTTTTGTCTGATCAGTTTAGAAGCAAACATTTAGATTCCATCTGACGTCTTAAAACTTCACAAATAAAAGAAGAGAGAAACAATTAAATCTTTTATAATTCTGCTGTTTAATGTTTGTTTCCCTCTGTAACGCAGGCATGACCATACCAGAGGAGGACTCTGAGGCGGGTCAGACAGGAAAGTACTGCCTGGTGGCTATTGGGAGACTGCAGGTGTGTGTCAGCAGAGACTCGGCCACACTGGTTTCATTCTGTCGGCTTCAGTTAACGGTAGTTTTAAAGTGTCTGATGAGGAAAGGATAGAAAACAAACACCCAACAATACAATCCTCCGTTTTCCAAGCGACTTTTAACTGAAGTGCAGATAGAAAACACATTTAACTTTTTCTGCTGCATTTCAAAAGTTCACATGCTCAGTATGAGGGATTGCTGCTGATTCCAGAGTGAATGCTGCAAGTCAACCACTCGATCAATCTGCTGGATTTCCTTTGATCAGAAACTTTCCTGAACTGATTTAAGATGCATTTATAAATGAAATAAATGGATTTTCTTGTAAAGTTGTAAAATGGAGTTATATAAGTAAATAAAACCGAAAAAACCAAATGTGTCTGGAGGGCTTGAGATATAGTTTAAGAATAAAAATAAAGACAGAGAGAGACACACACAGCTGGACTATTGAAACATTAGCAGTGGATTAGTTAAAAACATGTAATCATCACCCAGCCAATCAGAAAACACGATCCCACAGGATCTGATCATCTGAGCTGGATAGCTCAATTAAGAGCCTCGTTATTATCTGACCTATGTGGGCAGGACAGCTCAATAGGAATGACACTAGACGGGTTCAAATCCAGCAAAAATACACCACAGCAAGACCCTTTGCACTAATGCCGTTGTATTATCATACAGAACAGCATGTATTCACACCTGTGTCTCTTTCTCTGTCTCTGTGTGTCTCTCTTTCTCTGTCTCTTTGTGTGTGTGTGTGTGTCTCTCTCTCTGTCTCTGTCTCTGTCTCTTTGTGTGTTTCTCTCTCTCTTTATCTCTCTCTTTGTTGTCTGTCTCTCTCTCTGTCTCTGTCTCTCTCTCTCTGTCTCTGTCTCTTTGTGTGTTTCTCTCTCTCTTTATCTCTCTCTCTGTCTCTGTCTCTCTCTCTCTGTCTTTGTCTCTCTCTCTTTGTTGTCTGTCTCTCTCTCTCTGTCTGTCTCTGTCTCTGTGTGTGTGTGTGTGTGTGTGTGTGTGTGTGTGTGTGTCTCTCTCTCTCTGTCTCTCTCTTTCTCTCTCTCTTTGTGTGTGTTTCTCTCTGTCTTTCTCTGTCTGTCTCTCTCTTTGTGATTCTCTCTGTCTCTGTCTCTGTCTCTCTCTCTTTCTCTCTCTCTCTGTCTCTGTCTCTGTCTCTCTGTGTGTGTGTGTGTGTGTGTGTCTCTCTCTCTCTGTCTCTCTCTTTCTCTCTCTCTTTGTGTGTGTTTCTCTCTGTCTCTCTCTCTTTGTGTTTCTCTCTGTCTCTGTCTCTCTCTCTTTCTCTGTCTGTCTCTCTGTGTGTGTGTGTGTCTCTCTCTCTCTCTGTCTCTCTCTCTCTCTCTCTCTGTCTCTCTCTCTCTGTCTCTGTCTCTCTCTGCAGGTCACCAGCTCTCCCGTCTCCATGGACATGAACGGCTTGTCAGTTCCCACAGAGTTCCTCTCGCGTCACAACTCTGATGGTGTCATCACCTTTGTAGATCCACGCTGCATTAACGTCATCGGTTACCAGCCGCAGGTCAGTGTGTGTGTTCGTCCTTCATAGTTTTAAATCTGAGTAAAATCCCGTCATGAACATAAAGGCTCAGATCAACAGCTGTGAGTCTGTTTGATTAAATATGTTTGAAATTTGTCCTCCGGTTTACATTTAAGCTTAGAGCTAACAAAGCCAGCAGAAGCAGTATTTTCTAAAGTTGGATTCAGCATCAAAGATGAAACAAAGACCCAGTTTGGGCAGGAAATCCTCAGAAAGGAAGGAACATTTGTCATGGGGAGAACATGTAGGAGAGTTTATGAGTCAAATGAATACATGCTGAGATGTGTGAACGCCTCTGGGAGCTTTAGCTGCAGCGAGCTAGTGGTGTTGTACAGTCAGTTAATGCATCGTTTGAATCAGCACCTGGTGGGATGTAAACAGTGGTGATGAACACCCCAGTAAACTCCAGACTTTTACATGTTTTATTTGCCTTAGACCAGCAAATGTGTTGAAGAGTTCTTTATACTGATTCCAGTCATTTTAAGCATTTTGCTCCTTTATTAATTCTTGCAAACATCTGAACCATGTTGAATTTTTGCTAACAAGTCTAATGTGGACGGAGTTTCATCATTTTTTGTATAACTGAGAGTTGAACTAAAAGTCAACAAGAGGATTGAAAGGCTGGGAAATATTTGTGCAGAATCAGTAAAGAAACAAGGTGAATGTCAGCTAAACCTGTCTTTACTCTGTAGGACCTGCTGGGGAAGGATATTCTGGAGTTCTGCCACCCTGAGGACCAGAGTCACCTCAGAGAAAGTTTCCAGCAGGTTAGTTTGAACTGTGGTAGTCCCTTTACACTGATTCATGTACAGGGGTTGGTCACTGAAACTGAAACCGCTGTGTGGGAGGTTTTATGGGTAAACTGGACCAGCCTGGGGGCCAATCTTCATTAACTGCAGCAGTAAGAGCAGAGTGTGAAGGTCCAGTTAGCAGGATAAGAGCGAAATATGTCAATGAACACCACATTAAGGGGACATACCAGAGTTCAACAGAGGCAAGTCTTTGTGATGCATCTAGAGCCACAATTTCCAGGGTAATGTCAGCATAACACCAAGAAGGACCAACCACATCCAACAGGATTAACAAGGGGAAGCTGTCTGGGAGGGATGATTTACCCAAATTACGGTGTGGTGAAGCTCCAAAGCAGCGTAACACCCAGACTGTTACATGGTCAGAGTGAAGCATGGGGGTGGATCAGTGATGGTCTGGGCTGCCGTATCATGTCATTCCCTTGGTCCAATAATTGGTCTAGATCCACTGCCAAGGACTACCGAACCATTCAGGAGGACCTTGAGCATCCAATGGATCAAACATTGAATCAGGATGATAAAGCACCAACACACACTGGTGAGAGATTGGTTTGATGAACATGAAACTGAAGTTGAACATCTCCCATGGCTGCACAGTCACCACATCTAAATATCATTGAGGTGTTTGGAGGAGTCAGGAAACGTTTTCCTCCACCAGCATCACGTCGTGACCTGGTCACTAAAATCCCTCTGACCACTGAGCAGGACTAGTTAGTCATTACCAAGATGAACTGATGCTGTGTGGCAGTAAAAGGAGGCCCTACACCATACTAATGAATGATTGTGGGCTAAAACCAGGCGTTACAGTTTCATTATCCAACACCTGGACTTTGACAATATGAATGAAGTTTGTTTTCGATTTTATTCTTAAAGAAAGTTTGTTTAAAAACTACAGAAGTCAGAGAATTGCACCTTGTGACACAAATTAACTATCATTATATGTAGTTAAAATACGTTAAAGCTGAGACAAAATAACTCATTAGGGAATTTAAAAAACATCTTTGACTGAGTCTTAAATAAAAAAAGCCTCTAAATGAGACACAGCAGTCAAATAAGCGTTTAAATATGTTTCTTTATTCAATGAAGGGAAACTTTATCTGCTTGTCTGCAGGTGGTGAAGCTGAAGGGACAGGTGCTGTCTGTCATGTACCGCTTCAGACTGAAAAACAGGGAGTGGATGCTGATCCGAACCAGCAGCTTCACCTTCCAGAACCCCTACTCTGACGAGATAGAGTACATCATTTGCACCAACACCAATGTCAAGTAAGTTCTTTTATGTGTTTAAGGATCAGTGGTGGTTCTAGTTGGGACGAGGCTAATTAGAGATGGGCTGTATGTTAACTTCATAACTGCAGTAATCGACGCTGTCGTAGCTGAGAGACCTGAAAACAAGCAGACAGAGTTCATGTAGATTTGGTTCAGTAGTGGGACGACAGGAAGATTTCACCAGAAAGGAGTTTCTATGAGGGGAGGGAGTGATTTTGGCTTTTGCACGTTAGCATATGGACACAAAGTGAACAATTCCAAGATGGCAGACAGCGTGTCGTAGGAGCAGGGTTATGAGGCTGTAGGAAGCTTAGACAGCAGGTGTATAACAGCACAGGTGGGCAGAATTAGCCTGAATGCTTGGTTAGCATGGGGAGACGGTAAGAGAGAAAACACAGAGCAAGCTGCACTTGGTCAGCTGTAAATAAAACCACTAACGGTAAACATCAAATGGCCTCAGGCAGCAGAAGTAATGAGACAGACCAGCTGGTTCCACAGGAGAGGTGCTCTGTTAGGGACATAAGGAGCAATCAGATCTCTGATATACGATGGAGCTTTATTAGTGAGGGGGAGTTCTGGTTTGATTGAATGTGACGTATTATTGTGATGCTTCAATAAACTGGGTGAGCAATAAAGCTGCAGACCCCATCTACCCTCCATCTATAGGGAAAGATTGGAGTTTGGGACAATATTCCCAGGTTTGTTCTCTGTTGCTTTTTCATTTAAACGTTGAAAAGAAATGTGAAAAACAGGAAAGGTTACAAAGCTGCTTAGTGATTCTTCCAAATTGCCAATAACTATTAGCCAGATGCAGGTTTGTTTTGTGTGTAGTTTGTTGTGAAGTTGCTTTATAAATATGTTTTTATTTCAGTTTTTACACCAGTGTGTTTTCTTCATGTTTGATAGAAGAGCTCAGTGAGGCAGAGTTCATGAAACTCTGACTGTTTCTCTGTTTTCCAGGCAGCTGCAGCAGCAGCAGGCAGAGTTAGAGGTTCATCAAAGAGACGGCCTCACCGCCTACGACCTCTCCCAGGTAACCCCTCGCTGTCCTATAACGGATGTTCAAGTGTTTCTCATTTGCTAGGCGCCACTTTACTGGTTCAAAACACAGTTGGGTGATCTCAGGTTTCACCAGGTCGCTAGTTTGTCCCAGAAAATGTCTCAAAAAGAGGCGGCAGTACCTTCTTCAATCACCCCTTGAATTTGTTCCTTTGTTTAAAGGAACAAATCAGCTGAAAAACAGAAATATTTGTTCATTATTAGGAATAAAATACAAAAATTAGGTAAAATTCTATAAAACTTATTGATTGTTCAGCATATTA
>JAVLVB010000972.1:39479-55733 GCA_032876305.1 Orestias chungarensis
GGAGTCATTGACTTGCAGCATTCACTCCTCTGGAATCAGCAGACAGAAACAATGGCTTGTGTTGTTGTTGACTTTACAGCAATCCCTCATACTGAGCATGCATGTAGCGACAGTGGAGAGGAAAAACTCCCCTTTAACAGGAAGAAACCTCCAGCAGAACCAGGCTCAGTACAAGCAGCCATCTGCCACGACTGACTGGAGGTTTGAAAAGACAGAAAACTAAATTAGAAGCACAGGATACTGAGATAATAGAGTTTATAGCAGCAGTTGTAGAACGTCACTGGAAGCATCTCAGCCCATGTTCTCATCCAAGAAGCTGTCTCAGCTAACAATTAGCCGTGAATTGTTCAGTGCGGTTCCAGTAACGTCAGATTTCTTTGTCCTAAAGGGAAGAACTAAGAAAATCCTGCATTAATATTGTTTAACAGTCAAATATTCTTTAAATATGAGAATAAAGATTAATCATATTAAGCACAGAATGTTGCTAAGCAACGCTCCTATCAGACCATGCCTCCTGCTGAGTCTTTGACCTCAAACCTCCTCCAGATGGACCTCAGCCATCGATGACACTCAGGAATGTCGTCCTTACGATGACGACATTCCCAGAGTGCATAACCCAAATAAGCTCCGCCCCTGACCTTTTCCCTCCGTCCTCTGTTTGAACGCGCTGGTTTCTGATTTCTGGTGTTGAATGAGCCTCATTGGCCTGGTGGATGTCGCCATGGTGACACTGGACCCACTCGTTAACACGCAGAGGTCTAAAAACGTCGACTGTTGAAATGTTAAAATCAAATCCAGTCCGTCAGTCCGGTATTCCATATCGTGTTTTTTTATCCATAAATAAAAAATTCACAAATTTTCTTATCTGATTTAAAACCAAATAATAAAACAACTGATTCCTCGTCATGGATCTTTTGTTAAAAGCTGAAGAACCAAACTAATCGGTCGGTCCCATTGGTGCCGATCCGTCTTTCCTTTTCTTATCCTCTTTGTATGAGCCATCCATCCCACCATCATCATCTTCTCTCTCTTCCAGTGTGTGAAGATCCTCACCTACCAGGAGCCCCAGAACCCAGAATACAGGGAGTTTGTTTCTAACCTCAAGATGGACGCCAAGACCATGTTTAACTACAGCATGGACGACTCACTGGTGAGTCTGTTGTCATGGAGACAATGTCAGGATCAGAAGGTATTTGCTGTCTGGGTCCTGAGATGATGTTTGGTACTTGTTGGATGTTTCTGTTTCTATGGGACGGATGGAAAGATGGATGTTAGACGTGTAAATGGATGAACAGATGGATGATTGTGCGACTAAGGCAGAAACATCTCAGCCTCCTCCTGATTGCAGCTCAGCAGGAACCAATCAGAACCTACTGTGATGGTTGCCATTGACGACGCCCAGTGTCAGAGAGGCAGACATGGTGTCCATGGAGACGGAGAAGAGGGTCCTCCACCTGCTGCTGACCTTACTGACGGTCTACCTGATGATCTGCTTCTCATCTTGAGTTCCTCCAGATCTCTGCTGGTTTTTATCGTTTTATGCGTTTTGGTTTCCTCACAGATGATGGATGGATGTTTGAAAGATAGATGACAGACGGTTGGATACCGGATGGATGCGCGGTGTGTGCTTTCAACAGCTGACACAATCAGGACTGACATGACTGGACAAAATGGAGGAAGTGATGTAATTAGGCTGCAGGCAGCTGCTTCATGTTAATGTGTTCAGCCCTTGATCCTATCTCACGTCCACACTCGCTCGAGCACGCACGTCTCACATGATGGATGCTGCTGCTGATAACAGCGGCTGACAGTTTCCTCGTCTTTATGAAACCCCAGATAAAACCTCTGAGCCGTCCTGTTCAGTCTGACAGCAGATCTGACCCCAGATAAGGGAACGTTTCATAAACGGATCCCTGAGGTTCTATGTTTGTGCTCTGTGACGTCAGGTGCTCCGAGCAGTTTAGGGTTCGTTGCTGCGTCTCCATCCTGATGAGGCCGGAAGCTTGTTTAGCTGTAATCCAGTTAAACGGTGAGAGCTGCAGGTCAGTCAGGCCGCATAATCGGCAGCACAAGGAAGCTAATGTGGTTAGCTGCATCAGACGGAGCGTCAGCAGTCCCTCCCAGCAGAGAAACATGATCCATCAGAGCAAACGAGAAACTTCAAGAACAACCACACACATCAGAACATGAAATCAACGCTGGGCTACGGTCAGACACGATAGAACCAACAGATAAAATAGAACCAATAGAAACCAATAAAAAAAGAGAGCAATAGAAACCAGATCTCTGGTTCTTGAACTGGTTCAGTTCCTGGGATGGAAACACTGATTTATGAATTCATTACAGGAACATTCAGGCAATCCTTCATGGAAACATCCTGCTTCCATTTGGGTTTTGTGGGTTTTGGTATCGCTGCCTAATCTCAACCATATTCCCGTTTTTTTAGCAACCAAAAGTTAGTTCCAAACAGGAGAAATTCCAGAAATTCAGACGGTAGATCTTGGTTTATGTAACTGCGGTCAGGAAACATATCAGAATATTACTCCAACTTTTCCTGACTGACCTAACCTGGAAAACCAAAGACAAACTGACATTTCAACCTGCCTGAAGTCAGAGGTTTACGGAGGTTTGTTTTTCACAGTTTCCCGCTGACTCTGATTGAGTCTCCTGATCTTCTGTGATGCCAGGATCGTTCAGACCAGGCCTGATCTTCACACGCCTGCTCCTGTTTTCCAGATGAACATCATCGCCGGAGGGTTTTATGACGGGCTCATGCTCTACGCCCACGCTCTGAACGAGACCATGCCGGCCTCTGGAGATAGACCCCCCGGAAGAAACGTCACCAGAAAGATGTGGAATCGAACCTTTAATGGTGAGTGACCAAACATTCCTGATTATGTTTGAACCGGCTGCATTATCTCCCTTGTTTCTGTCACTGACTCAACACTGATGGTCTCACTGGATACAAACCGGTAGACGGCGTAGTCTCCTGGACTAACTCTAACCCAATAGCGGTCCGGATGTTCTGCCTGGTGTATTTTATTCCGACTGATCTCCTTGGTTCCTCTGAATGGATCAGTTTGTTCCTACGACCTTCCTAACCTGTCGGCTTCCTGTCTGGGACCGAGCCGGTTCTGCTGTTTCTCTTTCCTTATCTCCCAGCTCATGTTTGGAAGGCTGATGTCACATTTCCTCGGCGCCGCTGCAGACCGTAAACTTTGTTCTGATCCGATATCAGCCAGGACAGGAAATAAAGACATTTCTAGCCGGCGAGCACAGAAACGGGGCGTCATTCCGTCTGGAGTAACTGATCCTACATGGGATTTGATCAGAACCACCACAAACAAGATTGTGATCCGATCTGGAAACGGATTCCAGCAGCAGAAAAACCTTCTGACCCTTTTCAGAAAATACCAGTGCGGGATCTGGAAACTTCATCCAGATCTACGTTCCCAGACAGGAAGCCAAACGTTGTCCTCAAAGGAGGAGCATCTTCTCTGGATCTTCTGGGATCGACCATCCAGACGATGGATGTGTTGTTGGACTACTTGCGGCGTGTTAACAGGAATTGGGGACAACACCTGGAACTCTGCATGGATCTGTGTCTCCCGTGATGAAAGCAGGAACAACACATGTGGTTTTTGGCAGAGTGGAGTTGGTTTCCCAGTTGGGAAGGTAGATCATTCCGAAGAAGCACCTGGATGTTTTCCTGATGGGGAGCTGTAGGAAGCAGATCCCAGGTGGTCTTGTTTGGGACCACGCTGACCTCCCCATGGTCAGATTGAAACAGGAAGTGATGTCGTACCTGTCAGAGGATGGGGGAGGAAGGAAAGCTAGGACTGTCTGATGTTCCTTCCTGTAGCACAGCTCTGTTATTCCAGCTGTGACCTGGGAAGCTGCATCTCTGCTGCAGGATCAGGTTTCAGCTCTGGCTGCAAAGCGTTGGTTACCCTAGAGGAGCTGACCTTTGACCCTCAGCAGAAACCGAAGAGGCGCAGGGTGACGTCATGCTCCTCCCACCCGTAACTGGCTTTATTCCAATCAATCCACCCAGGATTCTGAGGTCAGAAATGTCAACGTGACCTTTGACCCCATCAAGTTCTGTGGATCTTCTCGGTCGGAGACAAGAATGTTGGAATGTGAAAAAAACGATCCAGAACTGGAAATCTTGGATCTATAAATGCAGTTCTGTTTGTCTTACTCCGACCCAAACTGCGGCACCAGTCTGACTGGAATGCTCGGCTCGAGCTTTTTACTCCACTGCAGGCTTTTATTTTGGAAAGGTCAGAGTTCACAAGGTGCGGATGACACCAAACTGTGAGAGATTCTGGTTGTGGAGAACCAAGAGCTTCTTTCTACCAGAAACGAGTTGCAGGACCGGGTAGGAGGAGTAAAAGAGTTCTGATCCAGACGGGTGGGCACGATATCGGCTCTGATCCATTAACCAGACCGAGCCTTAATGGTTTCATGTCTGGATGAAGCTGCAGCTCTATCTGTGAGCCACAGAACCTTCTGAACAGAAGCAGCAGAACCTGATCTAGGTGCCACTACTTTGTTTGAGCGGGCCGATGGGCTTTGGTTCAGTTTGTTCAATAGCTCTTCCCACCCAGAATTTGATCCAGAACCAGAACCTCTCTGAGGGTTAGACATCAGAACTCTAGATTGATTAGAACCTTCAGTGTTGGATTACATTTTTGGTTCTGGTTCCTGTTTAGTCACACTCTGCTGTGTTCTGGTATCAGGTCTGGTTGTGTTTGCAGACTCTGGGCTGTGTGTTGTTTCATCTGTAAGTATGTCCAGGTGAGTCCAGGTGAGCCGAGCAGTCAATGATTCACGCACACTTGTAAACGACCTTAAGGTTGACCTTTGGTCCAGTCGTTCCCCTCCTTTCCTGGAAAGCACCGCATCGCTTCCCAGGAACACACACCTGACACACCTGGCTGGCCTGTCAACGCGTCATGTGACCTTTGCTCATAAAGCTGGCTGCAGCGGGGGGGCGGAGAAGGAACCGACTCAAGCACAGCAAGGTTCTGACCCAGAACAGGTGAGGGTAGAACAGAACCCACTGAGCCTCCCCTTGCTGTGTGCTGGGCGGTTTGGACATCTGCAGCAGAATCTTCCAGAGAGAGCTTCTCTGCTGCCCCCTGCTGGCTGTCCTGCGGTGAAGTTACAATTTAAATGTCATCAAAGTGGAAATAAATACAGAAATCTTGTATTGAAGGTGGAATTATTTCTGTCATGACGCTCATCATTAAGTTATCTAAACTGTCAGCTTCACAGATCAAGTCAGACCTTTACACCTAATTGGTTCCTACAAACAGGAAATAAAGACAACTTCCTCCCAGTTTGGTATGAATGTCATAAATATGACATAGGATAGACTTGATTGAGGTCAATATTTCAATAGTTCTACTGAAACTGTGTCATGATGTTATTAAGGCTTCTGACCCACATAAACACGAGGACTCTCAGGAGTGCAATAATAATAAGGTTTATTGAAGGATGTGAGTAATGGGGGTTGATCCAGCTGGGGGCAACGGACGGGGAAAAGGAACAGAGCCGATCGGCAGCGGAATACTGCTTTCATACTATGTGCTCCACTAACATTAGCACCAGTACTACTACCAGTTATACTACCAAATCTATTGTCAGGACTTTGTTCTACTAACAGTACCACCAGAACTACTGCCACTACTACTACAAGTTATACTACTACCAGTCCTACCACCATTCAGTACAACTACCAGCGCCATCAGTACTACCACCAGTACTACCACTTCTCCTCTTAGTCCTATTAGTCCAACTACCAGTTCTATTCACAGTACTACCACCACTATTACCAGCTCTACCTCTTGGACTAACAGTCCAACTACCAGTACCACCAATTCTATGACCAGTATTACCTTTTCTACTACCAGTCCTACCAGTTATACTATCATTACGACCAGTACTACTACGAGTAGTAATACCAGTACCAGTAGTTCTACTACCAGTAGTACCAGCACTACTCCCAGTACTACTACTACTATCAGTTTTACTACTTCTGTTAATACTACTACTATGAGTTCTACTACCAGTACCACCACACTACTACAACGCGCCGGCGGAACCGGACCAGCTAGGTTCTGACTTTCTGATATGTCCCTCTGCAGGTGTGACGGGTCTGGTCCAGCTGGATGAGAATGGGGACAGAGAGATGGACTTCGCTCTCTGGGACATGATGGATGGCAACAGCAGCAGCTACCAGGTGAACCCTACATGGGTACCAGAACCAGAACTGCTCTGGAGGCAACTAAATACCAATATTTCTCCATCCTCTTTCTTTCCATTTCACTCTGACCCAGTCTGGTTCTGGTGAGGATTCCCAGAGAGCCGACTCCTGGCACCTCACCCGGGCTGGGTTGGGTGTAGGACAGTGGAACTTACGAGGTTTTGTGTTCCTCTGCAGGTGGTTCTGGTCTACAACAGTTCAGAAGAGCAGCTGACAGAGATTCAAGGATCAGCTCTGAGCTGGCTCGGCGGAACTGTTCCCCTCGACATTCCGTTCTGCGGACTGAAGAATGACAACCCGAAGTGCATCACAAGTCAGTGAACTGGTTCAAACACGGGTCCAAACAGAACATGGAGCACCCTTTTGGCAGACAGATCAGGAAGCAGATATCTGAACAGAACTCATTCTGATCCTGCCCCTTCTGGATCAGACTGACCCAACTTTCTCTTGAGCAGATGTTCTGGGGGAGAATCTAGAGTAGGCTGTAGGCTGGAAGCCGGTTCTGAAGTTTCCTTAGGATTTATCTGACAAATTTAAAGCGGGTTACCACAGAATCACAGAACCAAAAGTGGGTGTTCTGGTTCTAGGAAGCCCAGATTCCAGATGTTTTTCTGCTCTCGGGTTTACAGTAGTGGTTCATCAGAAGGATTCTGCAGAACCGAGCCACAGGTCCATTTCATTGCTCTTGAGATTGGTTTAGGTTTGATGCACCAGAATTACCTGACCCGTCTCAGGATGAGAAATGGATCAGAATAGATAATTTTGCTATCACTGATGATTGGTAATAAAACCAGAATTAGAACCAGTAAATGAGATCAGTTATCTGATCTAGAGGGTCTCTGGTCCAACTCAGGTTCTGGTCAAAGAGCCTCCTGAGTGATTAGGTGTCTACTAAAATGATGAAAAAGAGGTTGAACTGATGGTTCTGACTACATGTAAAGGGCTTCCTGAACTGGGAATGTTTCTCTCTCACAGAAACCATCACTATCCACCAGATGGTCTCCATCATGGTCTTCTTCATCCTCGTCATGACTCTGACTATCGCCATGTTCGTCTACAGGTGAGAGCCACCGCTGGTCATGTGACCAACAAAACGAAATAAGGACCCAACTCATTCAGAGAGGTGTAAACTGGCTTTAACTGGTGTAAACTAGTTTGGATTCAGAAATGGTTGTTGGATGGATTTGGACCTGCTTAAATCTTCGATCCCAGATTATTAGGTTTGGACTGGACATTTTAGAACCCAGCCAGAACCCACTCATAATAAAGATGAGACTCAGAGCTTGCTGTGGACATCTAATGGACCTGACATCAGTTTCTGGTTCTGGGATTTTTATAGACCAACAAAACCTGAACCACTCCAGAGTACCGAGCTGCAGCAAAGCCCTTTGTGGTTCTGACCAGACTTGTAGGCTAATACCGGAACCTTCTATTCTTCGTGGCAGGAGGATGAAGCTGGAGAAGGAGCTGGTGGCACAGCTCTGGAGGATCCACTGGGAAGACATTCATTTGAACAACCTGGACAAGGTTCTGAGGAGCGGCAGCCGGATCACCCTGTCCCTGGTGAACACACAGTTTTTCAAGCTCAGGGAATTTCTTCATCCTTCCATTTCTTGCTATTTCTAACCCACCTGTTCCTCAGAGAGGCTCCAACTATGGATCTCTGATGACTGGAGACGGAAACTTGCTGGTGTTTGCCAAAACCGGATATTACAAGGTAAGGAATCAACTTTCATATGTTCCAGACGTTCCGTCATAAGCTGAGGGGTTCCTGTTTCTCATTGTCAGCATTCCTATCTCCTCCTTCCAGGGAAACATTGTGGCCATAAAATATTCCAACAGGAAGCGGATTGAGCTGAACAGAAAGGTTCTGTTTGAACTCAAACATGTGAGTGCAACGGTTTCCTCCCAGAAAATCTGGTGTTAGAACCTGGTCTTGTTCTGGTTAATTTGGTCCGGTCCAGTGAACCTGGATGCTCCTGGTTCTGTTCAGATGAGAGACGTTCAGAACGAGTACCTGACCCGGTTCATCGGTGCCTGCATCGACCCGCCCAACATCTGCATCATCACAGAATACTGTCCTCGGGGAAGCCTGCAGGTACACACAGCTGGCCATCCTCCTGCTGTGGCTTTCCTCTCGTCTCTCTGTCCCTCTGTCCTGTAATGTCTTTTGTCTTCAGGACATCTTGGAGAACGACAGCATCACACTGGACTGGACTTTCAAGTTTTCCCTCATCAACGACATGGTGAAGGTGAGCTTGCTGTCCCGTTGACCTACACAGTTGCACAGCAGAAACGCTGTTAGTTTAGGTGGGCGTCGTAAGACACTGATGTTCAAGCCAAGAAAATTAAGTAGGACATTTGGAGGATATGGATTATTGTATAGTTTGTGGATTTATGTCTGAATTTCAGAAACCTCTGCTCAGCTAAAAAGAAACTCTCCTTCAAACAGCAGATTTCATGTTGATGGCAGATCAAGAGCAGCAGTGAGAGAACAGATAGAGAACGTCCAACACTGGAACCAAAAAGCAGCAAAGAAAAGAAAACAACCATGTTTATTAAATCTGTATTTAAGACTAAATTTGAGTGATGTCATCTGGCCAGTAGTAATTACAACAGTCAGAATTAGATTCTACCAACACGGAGGCTTGAATCCGTTGTTGCATCATTTGATTTAGTTTATTAGCCTATTTTATGTATATAATGGGGAGCAGCTGTGTGTCTGTGTGGACAGACGCTCTCGTCCCTGTCTCTGTCTCCAGGGCATGGTGTTCCTACACAACAGCGCCATCTTCTCACATGGTAAACTCAAATCCTCAAACTGCGTGGTGGACAAGCGCTTCGTTCTCAAGATCACAGACTTCGGACTGTCCAGCTTCCGATCGGATCTAGACTCTGGAAGCAACGCTCACGCCTACTATGCCCGTAAGTCTTCTGTCTCATCAGGACTCATGCTTCCAGGAAAAAACACAGGAGCTGCATTTTTACAATAAAAGCTCTTAAAAACGTTGAGCCAACCACGTTTCCTTTGGATGTTCTTCAGAGAAGGTGTGGGTTGCTCCAGAGCTGCTCCGCTTGGAGTCTCCTCCTCCTCATGGTACTCAGAAAGGAGACGTTTACAGTTTTGGGATCATCCTCCAGGAGGTGGCGCTACGTCGAGGAGCCTTCTACCTGGAGGGCGAGCTGCTGAGTCCCAAAGGTAAACCAGAAGAGATCCAGGCTGGGGGTGATCAAACCTTGGCAGTGTAATATCAGTAATATGAAGCAAAACTGTTGGCTGATATATTTTATAAAGTTCATGCATTTAGTAGACACTTTTATACAAAACGACTTACAAAGTAGACACAATATTACACTTGTTATTAATCTGACCATAAACTATCTAGAGGAAACTCCCTAGTTAGAGTCAGTGGTGACAGTAAAGAGATGGAGGGAAGTACAGAGAGGGTAGTAGAGGGGATATAGAGGTCTGGGTAAGAGTTAGGATAGGAGATGCTCTTTGTAGAGGAGGGTCTTCTAGAGTTTCTAGAAGACAGACAGAGACGCTGCTGTTCTTGTGGTGCTTGGTAGGTTATTCCACCATCTTGGAACAACACAAGAAAACAGTCTGGATTGTCTTAAGCTGTAGACACTGCTAGACCACAATCCATTGATGACTGAAGCGACGGAGCTGTGACATAAACCTTTGGTAGAGGATTCAAGTAGATGGGAGTCTTGATGTGAATATTGTGATTTATGGTCTGTTTGGCTGAAAAAAACTAGCTGTTCGGGTTTTGAGATATTCTGTTGGAGGTGATGAGCTTTCATCCATTTGAATATATCAGACAGACATATGCTGAGACCGTGTGGTCATCAGGTGGAAATGACAGATAGAGCTGGGTGTCGTCAACATAACAGTGCTATGACAAACCATGCGATTGGATGATCTGGCCCAGAGTGGAGGTGTCTATGGTAAGAGGTCCCAGTACTGAACCTTGAGGAACCCCTGTGTTGAGGTGGTGCACCACAGAAGTGTACTTTGAATGATCAATCAGTGAGGTACGATTAAAACCAGGAGTGTGCTCGGAAGTAGGAAAAAGTCACACCAAACACGATTAACTGGAAACTTTTCCTGCCTCCTGACATTCTGGGTGTCTCTGCAGAGATCGTGGACCGGGTGATACTGGGGGAGTGGCCCTGCCTGAGGCCCAGTGTTGATGCGCAGAGCCACACCCCCGAGCTGGGTCAGCTGATGCAGCGCTGCTGGGCGGAGGAGCCGCCAGAGAGACCAGACTTTAACCACATCCGCCTCCTGCTGCGCAAACACAACAGGTCAATCTGAGACTGATGCTGAGAAAAGTTGACAAATCCGACTTTTCTCTTTCTCTGCAGTATGAATGTTCCAACTACGACCTTTTCACCCAAAAAAATTACGATTTTTACCACGTCCATATCTGGTACTAAACTGGAAAAATATCTGATAATGTTCTGAACACTCATGTCCCATTTTATGCAATTCTTCAGCCAATATCGTGAGACGTGTGTCATAATTCAGCAGCAGAAGAAGAGAGACGTGGTAAATCTGGACGTAAACGTCTGAAGCAAGCAGTGTCGAGTTTAGCTTCCTTTTTTTCAGCTTCCTTCACCTTGTTGTGATCTTGTGACGATACGTGTCTGTTCCCATTGCTCCACAAACATGGAGCTACTGTGAGACGTTCTTTTGGCATTAATTATTAGAATCAGATTTCAGCAAAAAAATTGAATTGAGCAAAAAGACCAGCTATGTGAAGGTAGTCAGGCACACTTGTCTGAGTCAGTCATCATTATTACACTTTGGTTTTCTGTCTAGTTAAAGTCAATTTAATAAAACTAACATCTGCAACATGTACAAAAATATTCAACTCAATTCAGTTTTTATTTTTTATAGCACCAATTTCTACTTTCTACTTCCAGAGAGTCCAGGAAAAATATTCTGGACAATCTGTTGTCCCGCATGGAGCAGTACGCCAACAATCTGGAAGAACTGGTGGAGGAACGTACTGAGGCGTATCATGAGGAGAAACGCAAGGCTGAGGCACTGCTTTACCAGATACTACCGCAGTCAGTACTAAAGTGCAACATGATACTATCTCTCAGTACTACAGTCCTACCTGACATTACCACAGTCGGCACTGATCCTATAACTTGATGCTTTTTGTTTACAGTTCAGTGGCTGAACAGCTAAAGCGTGGAGAAACGGTTCAGGCCGAAGCCTTCGACTCAGTCTCCATCTACTTCAGTGATATCGTTGGTTTTACTGCCCTGTCTGCAGAGAGCACACCCATGGAGGTCAAAACCAAGGCTTATGTCTGTTATCTTAAGCCAAAGATGGGAAACTAATAGCCTACCTTAGAAAATTCACACAAAGCAAAGGAAAACTTAGCTAATTACTGGAATCAGGAAAATACCTTGAGCCTAATTAACACTTATAAACAAGAGTTAACTTTAGCGTAGCCTTGCATAACCTAAAAGAAAACTGTCAAGAAAATTATTAGCTTATTGCATTTTAAACCCTTTATTAGGCTCGGTTAACTTAGTATACAGTCTGGAAGTAGATAAGACATTATAGCTTAGCATAAACATGAGCCTGTAACTAGCCTGTACTTGATAGCGCTTTACACACCGAGGGTAGCTAGCCTGACAATGCGGCCTAGAAGAAGCGAGGCTGCCATGACCGACACAAACAAAGAGGTTTTCAAACCAGCAACCCACCTGTTACAGGACAAATTCCTACTGCCTGAACCACCATTGCTCCATAGCTAATCATAGTTTAGCATAAACTGTAAAAAAGGGGGGAAAGTTAAGTAGGTTAGCGAAACTAAAAGAAGGACAGAGTAACTGTTAGCATAGCTTACCATAGCTAAGAATATACAGTAAAATTGGGAAAACAAAAGACAGGTTAGTGTTAAAGCAGGAAGCAGTAGAAACCTTGCAGTTTTAAACAGCTCCACCTGTCTGTAGGTGGAGCCTTTGATCCAGAACCAACTACATCTCTCTGAGCTTCTAATCTTAATCTAAAGTCTCTGTGTTTCTGCAGGTTGTGACTCTCCTCAACGACCTCTACACCTGCTTTGATGCCATCATTGACAACTTTGATGTCTACAAGGTGTGTTTGCGTCACATAGCAATGTCAGACTGGATCAGAACAAGCGGAGGTTTCATCAGGTGCCTCCAGAGAAGGAAGCGGTTTGATCTGATTGAAGAAGGAAATCCCTTCAGTCAGACTTAAATCATTAAAAAAACCGCTCTAGAATAACATGTCTGGCAAATTAATGACTAAAGCTCTTCTGTCACACTAACCCACTGTTGTCCAATGGCGCCCCCAGGTGGAGACCATCGGCGATGCCTACATGGTGGTCTCAGGACTGCCGGTGAGGAATGGAAAGCAGCACGGTAGAGAGATTGCTCGCATGGCGCTCGCCCTGCTGGCCGCCGTCCGAACCTTCAGGATCCGACACCGAGCGGATCAGCAGCTGAAGCTGAGGATCGGAATGCACAGCGGTGAGGAACGATCAGGGTTCCCAGTCGGACTTCCTGTGTCTTTCCTAAAACCAGATCCAGACTCAACCAGATCTGATTAGATAGAGAGGATCCTGATCTTGTAATCCTTTACAATCGATGGGAGTTTTCTGAGAGCAAGACGAGTCTTTCTCTTCACGCTGAATCCCAGGGAAAGTCTGATCCGTACGTCGCTGTGTTGCAGGACCGGTGTGTGCAGGGGTGGTCGGTCTGAAGATGCCACGGTACTGCCTGTTTGGGGACACTGTCAACACATCTTCGCGAATGGAGTCCACCGGGGAAGGTGAGTCCATGCCTTCTAACCAACAACAAAGGAGGCCAACTGTTTGGGTTTCTCCGGGGAACATTATTACAGTTATTCACATTAAATTAGCTTAAGTTTTGAAGTAAAAGCAGCTTGAAATGCTGGAATATTCCTGAACAATTCAGTTTGACCTGCGAAAAGCCGCCATTAGGTAAGCAGCCAAACCAGGAGCGGCATTTATTTTAGTCGCCGATTGGCTGTACGCCCAAGATAGGAGGTACGGAAGCTTCTGTGGAACAACTAGGACAGTTTTCATGTTTTAATGGAGGGTTGTTGGCTGAGTGGTTTGTTGGAGGAATCAGTGGAACCGTAAAGAACCAACAGTGGTTTGGATTTTTTGCACTGATTCTAGATGTCGCAATGTTAATGTTTATGTATTTAGCAGACGCTTTTATCCAAAGCGACTCACCAAGTAGGCAGTGGCGCAAAGGGTATTACCTACACTAGATGGTGTTGGTGTACATCCATTGCCCACGCCTGGAATTGAAGCCAGGCCCCCAAGTCAGGTCACCTTCCAATTGAGCTACGCAGCCAGAACATCTGGATCTTATTTGAGTTTTGTGTTCTAAGCAGGATTCAGACATCAGAACTGTCCGACTGTTTTCTGTTAACCCATCACAAAAGAGTCTGGAAAGAAACCGATAGCGGAACCAGCAGCAGGTGTGTAAACTGACTGAATACCTCTGTTTCTGTTCCCCGCTGCAGCGCTGAAGATCCACGTGTCTGCAGCGACTCGGGACATCCTGACGGAGTTCAACTGCTTCCAGCTGGAGCTCCGAGGAACCATCGACATCAAGGGAAAGGGAAAGATGACCACCTATTGGCTGCTGGGGGAGAGCGACAGCCAATGAGGACGCAGGACCGGCGGAGTGTGTTGGATCGGGGGTGGGCACGTCTTCCTGCTAAATTTCTGATGGAGGCTCTAGGACAGGCAGCTGTGCTTCTGGAGGCAGGATCTGGTTCTGGTCCACTATGAGGAACAGCAACCTCGGGATGAAAGAGAACCAAGCAGGATGGAGAAGGATTAGACCGAGCAAAAGGCTCAACAGCAGGAAAGGCTCTTGGAGGAGAACGGGCGGAACCAGTCGATCTCCTCCTGCCACCGCCGATGGAACCAGAACCTCTGCCGGGTCACAGCAGCTGCAGTTTATCACTGGAGAGTCTCAGCCAGGAGGGGAATGGAGCTGACCAAGCAGACTGGATCTAGTTTTAGCTTTAAACTGTATCTGGAGAACTGGGAACCAATGAACCAGGTCACCCAGAACCGAGCCAACACTTGGTCAGTTCTACAGTTTAACTGCTAGGATGTTCCGTAGATCTGAGCTAACAAACAGGAACCGTACTAGAACCAAGTCTGTACAAGGACTGCCAGCAAGTCTTGATCTGGGTCAGGAAGCTAGAGGTCCTGATGTTTCTCTGCTGGGAGACTAACTGGTTAGATTTAGTCTGTAGTCCAATGTTTGGTTCTGTTTCGCTGGTCCGACTCCTCCCGGCTGATGTTCTCTTAGGCTGCTCTCCATCATTCCTAGTTAGAAGTCCAGCCTGGAATAGCTGGAGGTGTACTGGTTTCTGAGGGTTTTCTCTGATCCAGGGAGCCGAGACTCTTCAACACCTCTCTACTGCCTCCTTGTGGCTGAAGAACAGAATCCGTGAGGACAGGTGAACCTGCAGGTGTTTTACTCCCAGCGGACGTTCGGGACAACACAGGACGGGTTTGGGACAGGAAGTCAATCTTCTGTCTGTTTCCTATAAAGAACCTCAGCGCCCGTGGTTCTGTAAACGGGTTTCATTAGATGAGTCTGGACCCGGCAGGTCCAAATGGACCGGCTGCTGTTCCGTCTGTTTAAGGCAGTAAAGTTTCGAATAAATAGTTTTAAAGCCAAATAAAAACAAAAGGAAAAACATTTTTCTGGTTCTGATGTCATTGGGATGTGAGGTCTGGAGGAACCAGGTTCTGTTTGGACCTCGGCCATCCACTCCATCAGAACCTCTGTTGTAAGTTTTATCCTTATTATTAAACAAATGAAATCAAAATTATATGGACTCATCAGTCCAAGCCGTTACTGCTCAAATCATTGGTTCAGGTTTTAATACGATAACATAAATGTTGGGACTAGTTTGGGTCAAAGGTCACTTTCAGAGTTGATATTTTTGTGTGTAAAGTTCCTTGTTTGGCTTTTCTTTTCTTTCTGTCCCAGATTTTTCCAGATGTTTGTTTCACTTTTAGAAATTCAAACTTCCCAGTCAGAAAAATCAGCTCCTAAAGTCTCAATGCTGACTTTGGGTCCAGCAAACTGGTGGGAAAACAAACGACTTCGGACAGAAGGAGCCGGGAATGTTTTGCTGTTTGGATTTTTCTTTTGAGAACAAGAATCAAAGACCTTTGGTACAAGAAGCCATCCTGCTTCAGTTTCTGTTTCGACAACAAAAACCCAAGCGGGTCCATCAGTTCGGAGACCGGATGTTGTTACGGACCCTTTCCTGCTGGGGCCCGACAGGCTGCTTGGTCCTTCAGTGGAAACACATATTTGATCATCATAAGTTTGGGGAATAAGAGTGAACGTCTTCAAAGAAAGCTGAATGCTGACTGCTTAATCTCGGTCAGGCTGAACTGTTCCTGTTTGATGTTCCACTTAAGAAAGAGAATCGGTTCTCTTGTGTTACAGAGACGACGTTAATATTACGTTTAATACCTAAATATTAAGTCCATTAATTATACACCTGATTATAAGACAAAACAGGACATAGACAGAAATGCTGGACATATATTTGATTAATCCAATAACGTGTTAAAATAAACAAACTCAAGAAAGCAGTTGTGTCATATCAGTGATTATTAAAAGAATCAAGATTCATTTATTGTCCTTGGCATCATATGAGGGTTCATGAGCACGGATAAAATTACAGTTCCAGTCAAACAGCACATACAGGGGGAGACAGGTGAGACAGGTGGGGAGACAGGAGGGGAGACAGGTGAGGAGAAAGGTGAGGAGAAAGGAGAGGAGAGAGGTGAGGAGACAGGTGAGGAGAGAGGTGAGGAGACAGGTGAGGAGAGAGGTGGGGAGACAGGTGAGGAGAAAGGAGAGGAGAGAGGTGAGGAGACAGGTGAGGAGAGAGGTGGGGAGACAGGTGAGGAGACAGG
>JAVLVB010000973.1:9209-26396 GCA_032876305.1 Orestias chungarensis
GTAAAACCACCAGACTGAGAAACAGCTTCATTCCTGAAGCTGTGAGACTCTCAAACACACTCAATTACAAATGAAAAACACTTTCTCATTTAACCGGCACTGTTCACTTTAATATCACACTTTAAAATGTCACTTTAAAATGTCACTTAATATGTCACTTGCACTCCGAATTTTCATTGCTGCTATGTCCGAAGTCCCAAATTGTAGATTCTGTGTCCATATTGTAGATTCTGTGTAGTCAAATCCTATTTCTCGTATAGTTCTTTATATTTTCTTATATTATTTAAAATTGCTATCAGGGTGTAAACTGGACCTGGGGATTAGAATTTCGTCCCACCTCATGTACCACATGTGATGTGATGACAAATAAAATTCCTTGATTCCTTGAAAAAACTCGATGTCACTCAGACTATGCAACATAAAATTATAAGCCCAACCTAAACAAGGTTGACCGACTTATATGAACTCAACATAACTGAACATGAGTACACCCGGACAAAATCATAGTAAAATAAATATGAAACAACACCAACAAAGCGAATTTATTCACTCACCAGAATTGACATGTCTGGAACAAACTTGTTGTTCTCTTGGGATGTTGGAGAACGTAATATCAGGACGTCTCACTGCTGATACCCAGGACATTCGTCTCCTTTTCGTTGGTTCCGATAGCTTAGCTCCGATGGCTTAGCTCCGATAGCTTAGCCTCCTCGTGTTGTTTACAGGCAGAAAAACAGTGAAACGAAAGTCCATTTTCCATCTTTTTACCGTTTCGGTCGTGTGATCGGACATTACACCCAATAACGCAGCAAGTTCGAACCATTGCTAAATTATTTTAAGTAACTTACATTCCAAAATTCAAAATGTCTGTGAGACAGTCATTTATCAGTAATGTTTATGACCAAACAAGAGTCCTCATAACTAATGAGGAGGACACTGAGTACACAGAACTGATTCAGGACTGGTGTCTGCAGAACCACCTTGAGATAAATGTGGGGAAGACCAATGAACTGGTGGTGGATTTCCACAGGTGTGGACACCCTCCTCCGTCGATGAACATCCAGGCTATGGACATTGAGAGAGTGGACTCTTATAAGTACCTGGGTGTTCACCTAAACGGTAAACTGGTCAGTTAACACCACTGCTCTCTACAGGAAAGGCCAGGCCAGACTCTACCTGTTGAGTGAGGACACTGAGGTCATTTGGAATGCAGGGAATAATACTGAGGACTTTCTTTGAGCACTACAGAGTGGTCTGCTGGGATGGAGGCATCTTGACGGCAGACAAGAAGAGAGTGGACAAACTCGTTAAGAGGGCCAGCTCTGTCCTGGGAACTCCTGTAGACCCAGTGCAGGTCGTGGATGACAGATGGATATCAGCAAAGCTGTCATCCATGCTGGATAACAACTCCTACTCTATGCATGAGACTATGGCAGCACTGGGCACCTCCTTTAGTGACAGGATGCTGCACCCCAAGTATGTAAAGGAGCATTATCGTAGGTGCTTCCTTCTTGCTGCGCTCAGATTTTGCAACCAGCACTGCTCCCAGCTGACAACCGACACACGCACAGGGAACCTCTACAAAGTTAGGGGGGAAAAATAAGACAATACTGAGTAATATAAGTCAGTGCAATAAGGAGGTAATGTGCAATTACATTTGTTTTGTTTTGTAAATAGGATTTTTGTATATATTGTACTCTCTTATTTTTATTTTAACCTGTATATACTGTACTTTTTTTATTTTTTACCTATTTTTTTGTACTGTGCCTTGCTATCTTTTTGCTGCTGCAACTTGTGAATTTCCCCACTGTGGGAATAATAAAGGATCTTATCTTATCTTATTGCTCCCCTGGTTACCACTTTGCCAGTGAGCACCTCAACGTCATCTTCATCACACTCATGTGGAAGACATTATCATATACTTTCTTTCACCGTCATATACTGCCTGTCATCACATCATCTGCCAACCTACTTTCTTTTCTCAGGACTCACTTAACCCTTAGATCTCTACCTCAGAATTTCTACCTATCATCTTTTCTAACCTGAAAACCATAAATGGCACCTCACTTACCTCTTTCCTCTGTGTCTCAGTTTGATCCTCTCCAGGTACTTTTCTTAATTGCACACATCAATAAACCTGTAGTTGTGTCAGTAGTTGTTGTCTGGTTAAGAGTGCAGATAATTGCGTGAAAATGTAAGGTGTACAAGTAAAAAGTTGCCTGAAAAATAATTACTCCAATAAAGTAGAAATACTCAGAATTTCTACTTACGTAGGGTAACAAAGTATTTGTACTTAATTACTTGACTGCTCTGTCAAAGACACACCACTGTAGAAATAGATAACAGTAAAGTTACTCTCATAGTAGGAGCATGTATTTATTTACTATTGACTTTATGTTTAGGTTTTTCGACACAAACAATGTTTGCCAAGTAAAACATGGAAGCAATCTCTTAACAGGCTTTTAATTAAGTTAAAACTAGTATGCTGCCATCACCCTTAGCAAACTTCCTCTATGTGTGTGTGGGGTCAGATAATGAACAGACAACTGTTGTTTTAAGAGAGTTAACTTCCCCCATGAGCATTCAACATCTGCATAGTGTTTTGGGAAAAACCCACCAGGTGAGTGAAGGCAGCAGAGCAAACACAGAAAAACAGTCAAAGCAAACATCTCTCTTAACTGAAATTTTTTGCAAGATATACTGCAGGAGATGAGAAGATGAGATGAGAACACATTACTTATACCCCAATTTTTCTTAAATGTATATGTGTAGTTTGTTTCTGATAGTTAATGAGGCTTGCTTACAAAATTATAAAACAATGTAAAAAGTAAACATTTTCAAAAAAGATTATTTGTGCGTTTGTTAATGCATTTTAATATAAATGCTTCGTAAAAATATGTATAGTCTATAATCTATACAGGTCATAATGTAAAATTTACGTTAAACTTATTAATTAATATCTAATATTATACCTAATCTAATTAACTTTACCTATAATGTTTTTTTGTATACAATTTCCAAATGTAACTCACTGAATCACAGGTTTCAGCCAATGATATGATACGGTTTAATTACACTACACAGCCAATTATAGCATTGCTAATTTTAGCATATGTGCAGTGCTCATATGCGCCATGCAGGTTACCTGTCTAAAAACAGTGGGGTGGAGGTAAGGGTGCAACCCCTTATCATGGCGAAATACCTGGAATTCCACCAATGCTGCCCTGAACCTCACTGCTGATCAAGATAAGAAAATCCCATACTGTAAATACGCCCAGTGGTCAAAAGGTATGGTTATCCTAGTACATCATGCTTCTGAAATCCATATGTAAAATCAATGTTTCTCTCCCAGATTTAAGGGAAACAAGTGATGGAGTCTGGGGGAGTTTGTGGGCTCCCACTAACGTTTTGTTCCTTAGCTGTTAATACTACAACATATGTCATTATCTGTTTCCACCGCTTCTTGATTAAAGATTAAGTCATAAGAGAGGCAAAGAAATGTAGGACAGGATCTATCCCACCTAGACTGAGAACCTTGAAATACATTGAATATGGTAAATACATTTCAAAACTGAAAAGAAAGAAAACTGAAAATGAATTTATGAAAGATTTACTAATTTAAATTTCTATTCTTTGTTCTACATACATTTTCCCTCCAAAAACAGGGTTTGAAAATTTCCTTCTCCATATTTATACCTTTTTTCATCAGATAACCACTTTACAACATAGAACAAACTACACAGAAGATTTTTGTCTTTTTAATTTTAAGTGGGCAAAATTGCTTATGTTATAAACAAAATCAAGTCTTCCACTAATATGAGCAGACTAATTAATATTATAGACTATTTTACTATCAATAACCTGGAAGACATAATTGTTTCATTAGATGCAAAGAAAGCATTTGATCATGTAAAATGGAAATTCCTGTTTGCAGTGTTAGACAAATTTCCGTTTGGTTAATCATTTATAAACTGGATGAGAATTCTGTATAGCTCTCCAAATGCTTGTGTACGAACCAATGATCAAAATTCTCCAACCTTTAGTCTGCAGAGAGGGAGCAGAAAAGGGTGTCCACTGTCCCCTTCACTCTTTGCACTATTTATTGAACCCCTAGCAGCTGCCATCAGGGAAAGCAGAGATAGAAAAGGAATTCAGTCCAAAAATATTGAACATAAGATAAGTCTATATGCGGATGATGTATTACTTTTCCTCCAGAATCCACGGATCTCTCTAACTAACACTATTGCACTAATTAACAAATTCTCTGCACTTTCTGATTACTCAATTAACTGGTCAAAATCTATAGCTCTGCCAGTTAATTGCAGTCCTCAGTATATATTAACTGATATGCTGAAGTCAGGAAACATTAAATACCTGGGAATAAACATCTGGCCCAGGCTCTCAGAGCTGACAAAGCTAAATCACATTCAACTTTTAAAACTAATAGACGACAATCTTACAAGGTGGATTCCCCTGCCTATATCACTCATGGGCAGAGTAGCCACCATAAAGATGATGGTCCTTCCTAAAGTAAACTACCTATTTTCAATGATTCCCACAAGGCCGTCTTCTGCTTGGTTTAAGTCACTAGACTTGTGTATCTCCAAATTTTTATGAAAAAACAAAACACCAAGAATCAGTCTTAAAATGCTTTTCTAGCTAATAGATTAAAATACATCTCACATTGGTTTAAAAGTAACCCACGAGATGAAGAATGGATGGATATAGAACAAACATTCTGTGATAATCTGGAAAACTGTGATTTACTTTTTATTTACCCGAGCATTAAACATCATAAATGCTTTAAAAACATCAACATTAGCTCCTCTCTGACAGCCTGGTGGGAATTTCTTAAAATAACCTAATCCTCACAATATCCATGTAAATTAACACCCATTTGGAACTACCCTGACCTCCTAAAAAACCAAAAAAAGGCTAAACTTTTACAATATGGAAAAACAAAGGAATAAAGACCCTGGAGCATATAGCCCAACAGGGTAAATTTATTTCATTTGATACACTTATAACACTATATGGAATAAATAGCAACAGATTCTTAGAATACCAACAAATAAAGGCAGTAATTAATGAAAAATACATTGTTAAGCAACTAGCTCTACAACTCCCTTTCAGGGTAGCAGAATTCTTAAACAGTTGCTCCCCAAAATACCTCTCAAAAATATACAAACTATTATCCAAGATAGACAATTCCATTTCTTTACTATCTTTAAAATAGGAGACGGACTTATCGTTAGAATCAGATCACAATTTTTGGTCGCTAATAGGCTGTAACACCTTTAGAACCCTAAGAAACCCAAACCTACAACCTATACAATATAAGATTCTTCACAGAACTCATTACACAGGAAAAATGATGTCTGCAAACTGTTGCATGCTTCCCTCCACATCCCCTTCCCTACCATTTTAATTACATCCTAGTCATCAACATTTTGGGCGAGAGGGGGGAGGGGAAGGGTCTTTCTGCGCTCCTGTTTCCTGGGTGCTATCCAGGGTAGGGGGGATTGATCTGCGGCCTCGGGGAGGTGGAGAGGACGTCGGTGCGGGTGCTTCTTGTCCCGGGGGCAACCCACTGGGCTGCACCAGAGGATGGTTCCCCCCCAACCACCAACCCAGCCATACCTTGAGTGACTGTGTGAGTGAGTGAGTGAGTGAGTGAGTGAGTGAGTGAGTGAGTGAGTGAGTGAGTGAGTGAGTGAGTGAGTGAGTGAGTGAGTGAGTGAGTGACTGAGTGAGTGAGTGAGTGACTGAGTGAGTGTGATTGTGTATGAATGTGGGTGGGGCTGGGTCTGTGACTTGGTGTCCTCTGTCTCCCTATGCTATTCCTGTGTGTGTGTTTGTTTGTGTGTGTGTGTGGGGGGGGGGGGGTTCTTGCCCTGCCCCTTCCTCACTGCTTGCTGCTGCACTCACCTGCAGAAGGATTGGGCCCTGGGGTGCAGTGCTGGGAGCAAGGGGGCTTGTATCGATCCGCCCCAGCTGGCTGTCTGGGGTCACCTATCTCTCTCGGGTGTCGGGCAGGCGCTCTACTGGGCGCTGGGGGCGCTCTGGCGTTTGGGCCCTGGGTCCTGGCCCTGGCCCGTGCCCGACAGGACGGGTAGGGTGCTGCTCCTGGTACTCATTCCTCTGGGCGGGTGCGTGGTGTCCCTGCGGTGAGCGGTCTGATCTCTGTGCTCTTGCAGTTTCCTGGACCTTGTGCTTCCTCTGCTCGCTCTGGGCTCTGGGAGGGGGGGTGGCAGTGGCCCCCTGTACCCATGGCTGAGCATAATTCATGTAATACCTGCATCACAATTTCTGCATGCCCACGCGCAATCACTCACTATAGAGATCACGACACTTTAACTGTGCCGATCTGTTTATTAATAACACCAGGTTTGCCTCATATTTATTTATGTTTTATGTGCCACATACATTGCTGTCTTTGTTCTGCTTTCTGCTAATTATATCTCCACAGGTATGATTCGTTGCCATTTCGCAGTTTCCCAAGGATGCTTCAGGAACGATCCAGTAGCAGCTAGTTTTTTGGTTCCTTTCTTTTGTTTGTTTGTTTTTGTTATTGTTTACTTGTTAACTTGTTTCTATTTGAATGTTCGTATGTGTATATGTTCCCTTTAACTCTGTGCACCCCCCCCCCCACCCCTCAGTCCTGTTTAGCTTTACAATGTGTATAACACCTAGTAATCAATAAATGATCAAGGTATGGGAATCAAGGGAGGCTCTATAAAGCCTCACTTGGAAAAGAAAATCTGTTAAGCACAACTATGGTAGCCAGACACTCATTCTACTAGCCATGATGCTGAACAGGACAAGTGGGAAAAAATATATGATAAAAAAATAAACGAATGCAAATTGCTGCTGTAATTTGATTGTTTTGCTAAGTCATGTAAATTGCTGGTGTGTTGCCACAGCTTGCATATCTGATGTTGCCCACAGTAGTCCTCAGTGTGCCCAAGGAGCTTGTGTGTATGCCCAGACACATGAAAAATTAGAAGGACTCCGGCGTTAACCATCTTTTTTATTGTGTATTTCTGAAGTTTATGTTAGTGTCTTGGGTTGCTATAATATTTTTTTCAGTCAAAAGTTTGTCTTTTAATTAAAAGAGAACCAGATCTACTACAGGAATTATATATATATATATATATTCATGCGTCCTGCATTGTGACAAAAACGCTGAAAACATATTCCCACATGCAGACGATCCAGAATACGCTCATCCAATTGGTCTAGCCAAGTGTCACTCACGGAAAATATACCGGGAGATAATGCAGCCGCACGGGAGAGGAACCAAGTGACACTGATGCTGCTTTTCGGGCCATGAAACTTAACGTTGCGATGCAGAAATATAGGGAGAAATGGGAAAAAGTAAATACCTAAGTAGATTATAATAAATATAAAGCACACTCCACGGGGTGCCGGTGCGCTTTTTCAGTAGCCATGGTGCTAAACTTATTATTACTAAAGCCTATAAGTTAAACACGGAAATTTTAAGTTTGTTAAAATCAATAAATAATAATAATAATCCAGGTGACACTCATTACCTTACTAAAAAATAAAATAACTTAAATTGTCCACCCTTATGAAGAAATCAAATTAATATTTGGTAAAAAATGCGGGTAGGTTTTCTAAACTAGTTTTAAAGCTCATTTCAACAAAGAAATTACACTTCCAGAGACTCCTTCAATATAACAGTTTCAGTCAGTTCAGTCAATGTTGTCAGTTTTGAAAATGTTCATGAACAAATAGTTTGTGGAAAAAAAAAATTAATTTTAAATGATTGGGGCCCATTCTTTGTTCAATAAGCTTAGCTGTTATCCAAGCAAGGTATCCAGCTCCACCAGCACCGGTACCTCCGTCTTTCCAGGCTTCAGTCCGCATAACAAAGCTGGCGGCGGAAACCTCCTGCTTCTGGAACTATATATCGACCGCCTAAAAAAAAAAGAAAACATGCATGCAGTGCGTTAACCAATCATGCAGGTATACGGAAATCAGCAAGATCTTTCAATAAATTCTCAGTGAAAATTAGCGTTTAAAATAAACTCCCAAATTTTTTTTCAGTAATACAGAATTTACTTAATAAACATACCTTCATCATAAAACACCAATTTTTACAGAGCTATGCTGCTTACAAAGTGATACCTTACACTCCGGTTGTTATTTTCCCCCAGTTAAATAAAACATAGCAACATTAGTTTCAGCTAGATAGCCATTCTGTGTAAGTAAGCAGCTGAAAATAAAACAACAGACTTCCCAGAACAGAATAAACAGATTTCTTTGATATCACAGCAGCACTTATGAGTAGTAACTTCTCCACTTCTGCTGAAACGTGCTTAGTCTACGTAGTCTGCCATTTTTTTTCTTCTCTCTGCCTTACTCTTCTTCTCGTGTATAAAATCTAAATTTAAGGCTGTTGTAATAGTTTTATCTAACCCATCAAAAAGTTATTGCATAACAACAACCAGAGGGTTACCCAGTGATGGGTAAGTCAGTCTTTTAGGTTGACTCCGCTGTCTCATTGATCGTCTCAACTCCACGTCTTCTGCTTGATCATACTCCTCCTTGCGAATATTCTCATCTGGCGTTTGAACTCTGGCCAAATACTCTAACCTTTGCTCCACCTGAGGTATTGGAAGCTCTGGTGCCTCAGCCACAATTTCAGGTTTGGATATAGATTTGCTGTCACTTTCCATAGAGCTTTGTGGTTGGAATGGAGGTGCTTCTGGATTGAGTGTATGGTCTTCACCCAACTCTTCAACACTGACTTCTGGTGTGCATCTGGATGGGGATCCTGTGACACTGGTCATCGTATCCTCTTCCCTTGTGAGAGTAGTTGTATTAGTACAACCCAAATCCCCTGTAGAAGTGTTCTGCTCGTCATATTTGGTTGTTTCATCCTCAGTTCCTTTAGATTTTACATCCACAAATACAACTGGAGGATAGTAGTAGTCCTCATCTGTTCCATCATCATTTTCTGACAGGGGATCCCCTTCAACCTGAAGTCCAAAATTATTTCTATTCACAACTGGCTGAGAACCTTTAGAACAGCATGGCAACTTCTTATCCTTGGTTGGCATTGACTCATTGTTAGTTTGTGGTTTGTGCCTTTCTGTTCAGGTGTCGAGACTGCTACAGAATACTCTTTGGCTATGTTAGCTATGAATCGCACTATGGTTTGGTCTTCTTCATGTGTTGAATCATCAGGTCCATGCTCAAAATGCGGCCGACTAGAGAGACCATCAGCATCTTGATTTTTCTTCCCTGGTCTGTACTGCATCTGAAAGTCAAATGTGGAGAGGGCAGCTAGCCACCGATGTCCAGCTGCGTCTAGTTTAGCAGTTGTCAGTACGTAAGTTAAAGTGTTGTTATCCGTTACTACTGTAAACTTGGCTCCATAAAGATAGTTGAAAAACTCATCAGTCACTGCCCACTTAAGAGCAATGAACTCAAGCTTATGAGTTGGATAACGCTTCTCACACTTTTTAAGACCCCTACTGGCAATGACAATAACCCTAAGCTTGCCATCTTGCTCTTGATAAAGAGCTTCCCCTAACCCAAGCAAACTTCCATCAGTATGAAGAATATAAGGCTTTGTTGCATCTGCAAATTCTAAAACTGGTGCAGTGGTGAGTTTCTGGATCAGAGTATTAAAAGCCTCATCACATTGTGATGTCCACTTTTCAGAAAATGGTCTTTTCAGATCAACTGCTGAGGTATGTCTGAAATGGTGTTTAGCAGCCTTCCTGGGTGGAAAATATCCTATGGTAAGATCATTTAGGGGTCTTGAAATTCTGGCAAAGTATCAAATAAATCTCCTATAATACCCTGCAAACCCCAAAAAAGATGTTTTTAGATATTGGCCAAGTTGTCAATGCTGTAGTTTTCTCAGGATCTGTCTCAACGCCTCTTTCAGAAACTGCATGTCCTAGGTACTTCACTGATGTTCTGAGGAACTGAAACTTGTCAGGAGAAAGGTTAAGTGCATACTCTCTAAGCTTCCCTAGGACACGCATAAGGCGTTCTTCATGCTCTTCTAATGTGCCAGAAAAAACAATCAGATCATCCAAAAATACTAAAGCTTCTTTAAGGTTGAGGCTGCCAATGCACTTCTCCATTACACGCTGAAATGTGGTGGGAGCGTACGTTACACCCTGCAGCATCCTATTAAATTCCCAGAAGCCCATAGGAGTTACAAATGCTGTTTTATACTTGTCCTCCTTCTCAACCTCAACGTGATAGTATCCTGATTTTAAATCCATGACTGAGAACCACTTTGACCCTGTCAGTGCCGAAAAAGCCACCTCAATATTTGGTAAAGCATAGGCGTCTATGATTGTTTAACTTGCGATAGTCGACACAGAGCCAAATTGCACCATTTTTCTTTTTTAAAACTACGATAGGGGATGCAAATGGTCTTTCGGACTCACGGATTATATTGGCATCACACAGTTCTTTTAAGATTATGACAGCCTCATAATCTGATGGGTGTATTGGCCTCGGTCTTTGTTTAAAAGGAGTAGGATCAGAGAGGCGTATCCTATGTTTTACGGCGGTTGTATGACCATAGCGTATCTAAATCATCAGTAGCAAATACATCTGACATCAAACTTACCTTCTTCGTTACTCTCTATCTCCATTCTTCAGGAAGAGATGTATCTGTGGAGTCAAATCTGAGCTGGCTGGCTGTAACAGGTGAGTTGTTGTTTTGACATAAGACAGTCTTTTGCGTAAACTCAGAATGAGATCTTGACTCTTTATTTTTTTCACTGCTGACCGAGGAGCTGAAACTGTGAGAGGCTTATAGAGTTCAGCAACAGTTAGAGCAGCAGGTACTGCGATGTCGTGTGCTCTTTCATTCTTCACTAAAATAGGGATTTTGAAAAATGTTGTTGATGGGGCTGTCATAACATAGTTGCAGAACACTAATCCACCAGGTAAGATGGAGTCTGCCTGTTCAACCAATAGGGAAGTGTCTGGGGAAACTTTAATGTTTCTGGCATAACCCATTAAAACAGCTTTTTCTCCTGCGGGTCCTTTTTGACTCATTTTCCTTAGCAACTTTACCTTTCCTACTCTACCACTCACTCAATCTTCTCTGTACATGCCATACAGTTTCCTGATCAGTGGCACATTTTCACAGCACACTTGCTGGTTGTGAACACTGGCCATTTTAGAGGTTGTATAAATGTCGTAAAGAACATCTAACACATTTTTTCCAACCAGCACTTGAACTCCTCTGTTTGATCCACAACCTGGAACAATTAAGGCTAAAGTATGAACTTCTTCGGGTCTTGCCACAATCTCTTCTGGAAACAAAAGACTTACCTCAATGTACCCCAGGTAAGGAACTCTCGGACCACCTGCACCCTGAATATCTAAAAGGTCTCAGAGTGCCTGGATTGGTCGTGAATGCAAGTGGAGCTTATGAAATGAGACAGTTGTCACCTGAGAGCCTCAGTCAAGGGGGCAAAAACTTTGAACTACATCAATAAACATATTGGCATCCAAAAGTGCTTCATCTGATGTACATGTAGGGGACTGACTCATATTGATTTTTGATCGTGTTTTAAGTTTTGTGTTGATTGTGGAGCCTGCTTTAGTAGGGTCTCAGTACGCCCCTTTACTGAAACCTGGTCCAGTTTAAAGCCGTTACGTATCTTGCTTCCCACTGCTGACGTTTTTCCTTTAGTTCCTTGTGCTTTTTATTAACCGATTCTTTGTTTGGAGGTATTTCACACCGTCTTGCAATATGGCCAGTTTCTCCACATTTAAAGTAGAACCAAGCTTTTGGAGCAGATTGGCGTGCTGCCGGTTGCACCTGCAATTCCGCTGCTGCCATACGGGGCAGGTCGACAACTCCATGTGTTTTCTGTTGTGTACTCTCCCTCCTCTGAGATCTTTTTTCTGTAAGCTGCATCTGCAGCTCAGCCACTTGTTTTCTTAAACTTTCTGTCTCTGTGATGTACTTCTGTACAATGTCATGGTCGTGTTTTAGTGGAGGTTCTGGGACAGTCTGAAAATGTGAAGAAGGTTTTATTTTTGAGCTTCCAAAGTGACGCTGCCTTCGGTCAATCTTTACTGATCTCCGCTCTTCTTCCGTTCTTAACTGGAGAAGAAGTTCAGAGAAATCTGGCGGGAACTCACTTTTGAATCTCTGCTGAAGAGTTAGAAGCAGAGTCTGATCCCAGCACCCGCAAATGAACTGCTTGTACAGCTGTTTGTTTGCATTAACTTCACTCACACCACCTCGCTTGATCGCAGTGCTAAGTACTGCCTGCAGTGTTTGCACATTCTCAGAAGCTCTCTCTCCTACATCCTGGTGAGTGCCCAAAAGCAAGTCCATATGCTGACTGGAGGAGACAGACATATTCTTGTGGATATGAATGAGAGCCAAGCTGTTTCACGATATCCAATGCAGGGGATAGTAAGCTTTCCAGAATCATCCTTCTTTGCATGTTAATGGAGAATCCATCTTAAATCATCAGTTCAACATGAAGGAACCCAAAATCTACTTTTCCAGGGGGTTTAGGCACTCGTCCAGAAAAGGAGCGAAGTCTCTTTGGAGTCAAACTTGATGAAGAAGCTTCATTTTTGATGACATGCTCAACGATTATGCGCTGAACATCTTAGGGGTTCAATATATCATCACTCAGTGAAGCTGTGTTAGTTGACAAAGGTTCACTTTTTACACTTTTTTTAGGTTGTTTGGAATCTGATGAATTATTGGCATGAGTTACTTGAGTTTGCTTTTGATATCCTTTTGATGTGAGGGCACTGTCAGCATTGTCTGATTCAGTCTCTCCACTATCAGAACTTCTCAACTTACAAACATCTTGTTCTGAGGCCGTTTCCTGAGCATTCGGTTACACTGCTCATATGGCTCTAGGAGTGACAAAAAAGAAGTGGATTTACAGTTCCCAAGGAAGGGCAATGTAAAATATTGTCTCTGCTGCCCAGCTCTTTGCATCTCATAAAAATCACAGAGATCCTTCCTTCACACAGCCCTCATCTCATTTTCTCCAAGTGGGTAACTGCCTTATTACACTTTGCCATAAACCTATACCTGACTCCTTCTTTCCTGGCAAACACTACCATTTCCAGCATTAAAACTAATCTCTATTCAAATCCAGCTCCAATTGGCGCTAACACTTTTCTCTTCTTTCAGTGCTCCCAGTTCCCCTCACAACCCTCTTTTCCCTTCATATCGCGCTGCACTATTCTGTTCCTGTCAATAAATAATTTTTAAAGATTTTGTTTGTCCTGACACTATTTCACATGTTGGTCAGAAGCCTTGGTAAAACATTGTAACAGGGATTTTCTCTTTCAGTGCTCGCTTATGTTTAATTGATCTCTAAAGTCCTATCCCTCTGACAATTGCAAGACATACTATGGCTTAGGTCTTGTCTCTGGGCGTGCACTGAGATAGGTGGAAGCCTGGTTTCAACCTTACCCTCCATTCAATCTAAATATTTAAGATTTCAACATAATCAACCCATGGCAAATGCTGTCTCAAAGGCCAGAGGGCCATGGAAACTGAAACAGGGTCACTTTACTGTGTCTGATTTCTTAGAATTCTATACTTAAGCCACTGCTTTTGGTTGTAACTTCTCTGCATTATATCCATACCGGCCAAAGGACAGGGTCCAGTAGATATAAAGAACCTGGTACACATTCTGCCTGGCTACCATGATTTCTACTAATGATTCTTTCCAGCTTAGTGCCCTGATCTACTGATCGTTTGAGCGGACCCTTATTTCTCAAGCCATAGGATTGGGGCAAACGGGAAACTGAACTTTTGCCAAACACATTTTATGTTTTTTCCTTCAACTAACATTTCTATCATTTTAGGTTTTGACTGGCTACATAAACCACACCACAACTGGTCTGAAGAACAGGTCCATTGACTGCATTTCCTCCTGCCTGCAATCTGCTGCCCCTGTGAGCCTGTCCACAGGGGAAGTTACTGTCATTAACCCACCGGACTTCACAATATTCCTCTCTATAGATCCTATACATGCACAACAGGTATCCTTCCTGGTACTTACCTGCCATCCAGCCATTTTATTACATTTTAGATCCTTAGAGAGAAGCCATGTAGAAATATTTTAAAGAGTCTGGAATAGCTGTTGAAATCATACGACACTCAAATTCTCCCTTGGGTGTGGGCTTCTCTTTGTGTCTAAGAAAGATGCTGCCTTCTGACTGCACAGACCACATAGGTTTGAACAAGATCCAAAACTGTTTTCAAAACATCTGCTGATCACTTTGAATATTTAGTCATGACATTTGAACTCTGTAATGCCTTGGACAAAGGGCTAGGGCAATCTCTCAACAATCTGGTTTAGACGTTGCTCCTCTTTTTCTCACCAATTAACACTCACCAAACTAAACTATTATGTGAGGAGCTCCTAGCAAAAGCCACCTCACAAAGATGTCCGTAAGTACATTTTAGACTGCCCTAAATATGCAGTCTAACCATCCACCCCCTTCCGAATTTGTAAAGCCATTAGCAATAACACAATAAACATGGCCCCACATAATCATCGACTTCATTACCAGATTAACCGGGTTGTAGTGATATGAAGACCATTTTTACCGTCTTTCACCAATTTTCTTCTGCTAAGCACCTGGTTACCAGCTTTTGTCACACTATTTCCCAGGAAATTCTGTCTAACCATGGATCCCACCCAGTTTACATTGCAAGTTTAAAAACACATATGTTCTGCTTTCAATACTCCGGTCTCTCTCAAGTATGGTTACCATCCCCAGTTCAATAGTCAGAATTTCTTAAGCCAGGGGTGTCCAATATGTTGGTCAATTGCGAGAGGAGTGCCAGTCAATCACACAGCATTAAAGGAAGTTGATGACCGCATCCATCCTTCCATTTGTCTTTTGATTCACATACCGGTCAGTAAATGTATGCACATTTAAGCATAAATGCACACTCTATGTTGGCTTTGCATTAGCTGCCTTAGCTTAGATTAGGGATAAGTTATTGAAGTTATTTTTATAAGTATGCTGCTTTAGGCTTAGGCTGCTGGAGGTGAATCTGACCACTTCTCACTCTGTCCAATCTGTTTTGGCTGCCATTATTTCAACCTTGTTAACCTTATATTTTCTCTTAAGGATCTCTCCATAACAACCACACCTGGTCTGGTGTTCTGTTAGCTGAGACAAGTTCTTGGAAGAGAACATGGGCTTAGATGTTGCAATCGACGCAGAGTACTCACTGCTGCACCAATCAACAATAGCATTAAACATGTATTTTGTTTCCAGATGGACTATAGGACAACACACAGTTGAGTACAACTGTTGCCAGATGTTTAAAATTGCAGGAAATTTGTCCGTTTTCACACTTTTCAAATGAATGTCTTTGTTGTCGAAGCGCAGATATTTCATTATATCTTGAAACCGGTTTCTTGAAGTTAGACTTCACACCCACAACATTTAAATTCCCCCCACAAACGTTTTTGAGCTGGAAACCAGTTTCCAGTGCAAGTGTTGCAAACGCCGGCAAAGACTTGCTGCGGGGGCCAGCGGTGGAGAGACCGCACTGAACTGACTTGTGAGTAATGTTTGCCCTACAGTAAATAGGGCAGATGCTCATTATTGTATAAATATTCTTGCCTTCCCTCTCCACAACGTTCCAGCTCATTAAGCTATTTTGTTTGTACCGTTCAGCTATCATCTGATCACTGTGCTGGTGGCTCAGCTGTTTGACATTGTGTTGGCAACACTGATGACGTACACCTATTTATATTTAATCACATTTATGATTTTATCCCCCCCCCTGCTCTCAGGTAAAACACTCATAATCAGAGACGATTGAGCTAAAACTAAAAATGAAGGTGGTGGAATGGTTCTCAAAGGACAGCGCTAATGGGGCACTTACATCATAAAAGGGATTAATGAGTTGTGAAAGACTGTTAGGGGAACTTGAGTCTGACGAAAATTCTCGTATCTCTGGGCTTTCTAGTTTAATCCACTCACTGACTGCTGGATTCTCCCTCATGATTCCTTGTGTTCCTCGTACTAATTTTTCTGTAAGTCTGTTCCTATTTTTAATAGACAACCATTATGATACTACCGCTGTCAGGTATGCATTTTGGTTGGACCCTGCAAAGTACATGACAACTATACTATATGCTGGAACTCCACCATTGCTGCCCTGAACTGCACTGCTGATCAACTCATTCAAATCGCAGACCATAAATCTGCCCAGTGGCCAAAAGGTATGGTTATCTAATTACAGCATTCCTCTGAAATCCATGTCTATCTCGCACACTTTCGGGTGTCAAGTGATAGAATAACGTTTTGTTCCTTAACTGTTAACCAGCAGAGAAGGTGCTACAGAACTTCTGTCATTAAAACAAGGATCCTGGTCTCATCTTATAGTATCGCATTTCATTTGTTGGCAGCTGACAGATATTGGAATCAAGAAGTGCTAATGGATGCAAGAGCTAAATTAAAATATTAAAGATCAAGAATAGAGAATCAAGAATCAGTTTATTTATATAGCGCCAATTTACAACAGGTGTCGTCTCAAGGCACATTACAAAAAATCAATTAAAATCAAGGATACATTCTAACAAATCAATTTGAAAAAGTTTCCAATCTAAGGAACCCCAGCAGATTGCATGGAGTCATTGACTTGCAGCATTCACTCCTCTGCAATCAGCAGGCAGAAACAATGGCTTGTGTTGTCGTTGACTTTACAGCAATCCCTCATACTGAGCAGGCATGTAGCGAATGTGGAGAGGAAAAACTCCCCTTTAACAGGAAGAAACCTCCAGCAGAACCAGGCTCAGTACAAGCAGCCATCTGCCACGACCGACTGGGGGTTTGAAAAGACAAAAAGCTAAATTAGAAGCACAGGATACTGAAATAAAAGAGTTTATAGCAGCAGTTGTAGAACGTCACTGGAAGCATTTCAGCCCATGTTCTCATCCAAGAAGCTGTCTCAGCTAACAGAACGCCAGGCCAGGTGTGGTTACAATGGAGAGAAGAACACTAAGAGAAAACAAAAGGTTAACAAGGTTGAAATAACGGTAACTAAGTAGATTGGACAAAGGAAGAAAGTAGCAGAGAGAGAAGTGGTCAGATTGTCCTCCAGCAGTCTAAGCCTATAGCAGCATAACTATAGAAAAACTTAAATAACTTAACCCTATAGAGTGAGAC